>JADDOH010000485.1:0-308702 GCA_016648135.1 Agrypnia vestita
CCTATGCTTATTGCACTAGCATCGCATGTTAGGACATACTCGTGATCATGGGACGGAGGCTTCAATATGGGCGCCATCACCATAGCTCTTTTAAGGGCGACGAATGCCTCCTCGGCCTCTTCGCTCCAAACAAACCTCTTTCCGAGAAACTTGGAGCTGGTCAGCCGACATAAGGGGCTGGCAATTTTTGAGAAGTTCTGTATGAATCTTCGGTAATATGACATTGTGGCGATGAAGGCCCTAGTTTGTTTTACCGTCGTCGGCCTCGGATAGTTGACCATCGCCGAGATTTTGTCGGGATCGGTACGTATCCCCTCTCTGTCTATAACATGTCCCAGATACTTAAGAGAGTCCTTGCAGAAGTTGCATTTGCTCAGTTTTATAGTTAGCCCAGCCTCTTTCAGTCGAGAAGCTACTTTTCGTAGTAAGGAGACGTGCGAATCAAAATCCTCGCTACACACCAGTATGTCGTCCATATATGTGGATACATTTGGGTCAAGTCGGAGAAACAAGAATCCATCAGTCTCTGTAGCTCGGCTGGTATGTTTTTCAATCCAAACGGGCATACCTTGAACTGGAATTGACCGCGACCCTCTACGAAGAAAGCGGTCTTTTCGCGACTTCCGGTGGCTAGAGGGATTTGCCAGAATCCGGAGCTTAGATCTAGGGTGGTGAGATACTTGGTGTTTCTTAAGTTTTCAAGAGTTCGATTGATATTGGGCAGCCGGTATGAGTCTGACTTGGTGACGTCGTTCAATTTCCTTGGGTCTAAGACAAAGCGTGCTGACCCGTCCTTTTTTGGTACGATAAATACGTTGTTGAGCCACCCGCTCCGGGCTGGTTCTATTACGTCTAGGGCCATCATAGTATCCAATTCCTGGATCAACTGTTGACGCCTGACGTGTGATACGGGATAGGTTCTTTGTTTAACCGGAGGGTGGTCTCCTGTGTCGATCACATGTGAGACCAAACGGGTTCTCCCAAGGCCTACTTTTTCAAAGGAGATATCTGTGAAGTCGCTCTTGACTGAATCTAGCCGAATTCTTTGCTCAGAGGTGAGTTCGTCGATAGATATCAGGCAGGCCGGAGGTGTGGTGCGGTCGCTAACGGCGGTAGGTTCCGTAGCCGCTAGGGCGATACGGGCCTTTCCGTTGGGAAATAGGCTGGGGGCTAGGCCGGAGATTCGCAAGAACGGGGCTCCCAGAATGATGCAGTCGGAGAGTGACGGTACCACGACGAAGTTAACCTGAACGAGCCGTTGGTCAAAACGCACGGGCAGGGTGATAGTGCCGCTGGAAAACAGCGGAGAGTCGTCTAGCGTTCGCACCGAAATGCCAGTGGGTCGGAGCCTATAGCCGAGGTCGACGAATGATTCATATAACGTACCACCCAGGATATTCGCGCCGGCACCAGAGTCGAGTAGGGCTCTGAACGAGATTTGATGTATTTTAAAAGAAAGAAACGGCCTGTTGTCTAGTTCGTTGGACATTGGGGCTGTATTTAAATGGTAGGTGGTCTTGAACAGTCTGATTGAGGCCAGCCAATCAATCCATTCCTTCGAGCGGTATGGAGATTGGCTGGACATTAGTTTTTTGAGTTGTATGGAAAGTTAGGTGGTGGTCTCGATACATCGGGGAAGGGAACCACCGAATTCGGGCGTTTACTGGGCTGTATGCCTTCACTTTTTATTTGTACGCGCGGCGACCGTCTTGGCGGCGGTGCCTGACCGGCTGCCCTTCGTCGCCGGGGACACTCTCTAGAAAAATGGTTTCGCTCGTTGCAATTAAAGCAGCGCGGAGATCTTGATTTAGGAGGGGCCGACGCAATTGCTCTTGGGTTAGGGGCCTTGCGCGGAGGCTGTCCGAGAGGGCCTTTTAACGAAGGAGAGTCTAGTCGTTCGAACGCGGAACATAGTGACTCTAGGGCGGCCACCGACGTGGGTCGCGAACTGACTAGGACTGCTGCGAACCTCGGGAGCAGTCCACGGCCGAAGAAGACCTGAAGGAGTTCTTCCTCTGACAGAGGAGTGTCAACGATGTGGTTTAGTGTTAAGATTCTAGTCACATAATCCGCGGCTGTTTCGGAATCGGATTGTTTCGATGTCCATATTTCGAGTTTCTTGTCGACCGAATAATCCGGCCGCTCGAATCTATGGAGGAGAGATAATTTGAACTGGTTCCAAGATAGGTCTGCTCGAATAGTAGCCCTATAGAAAATTAACGCCCTATCCTTTAAAAATTCTGGAAGGACATGAGTCAGCTGTTGGACGGGATAGCAGCGCGCGCGCGCTATTTCTTCTAGGCGAATTAAAAATTCGCGCGCGTCGCCGGTGCCAGAATAAGGAGTGACTGGCCAGGAGCCAAAGTTGACATTTGGAATATTTAATCGCGATTCTGGTTGAAATAATGAGGGTGCCTGGGTAGCGGTTGTAGTAGATTCGGTTACTGTCAAAGGTGTATCCGTTGTTAGTTCAGGTGCCATAGACAGGTCCTCGTACGCATGGGCATGGGCGATTGGAGCCACATGTGGTTGCGTGCAGGATTCGTTGTGTAGTCTGGCTTGCTCGCGCAATGCGGCCAAGCCAGATAATGGGGTTATTCCTTGCTCGCGAAGAACCTTTCTTAACGTGTGTAAACGAGCAGTTTGGTAATTAGGAATGCTAGAAAGGGTTTCCATGGTAAGGTTAGTGGTGAACTTGAGTAATATTTGTAATTGCAAGCAGCCGAGTTATTGATTTAGAAAATGAAATTTGAATTACGATGATAGCTAGGCGTTTCAAAACTTTTGAGCCCGAGTGTACTCGATGTGGTCCAAAACTTATGAGTCGTACAGTGGGCGTTTTTTGTAGACGGGGAATGGCGCGAATTATTTTGGTAATTAATGGCGATTATTTTTACGCGGTACGACAGTCTTAGGATGTGGGAGGAAAGTGGAACAGTTTTTTACAACAAATGCTAGAGTTCTACAAGATTACATAAAAGAGTGTGTACTGATTGACATTATTTTTTTACTTTATCCATACAATGTGTAACCATTTTTTGACCAATCTGAAATCTGTAAGGGGTGGCCCCACGTTGGGCGCCAGTGAAATGTTCAATTTTTCAATAAACCCCTGAACGCGGTTGCCGAGAACGTACTTGCTCTCTCATATGTAGAATTTCTTCTACACGATCTAACTGACCCACCACGTTCAGGGTTATCTTACCAGGATTCTAAGCCTCAATGGTTGTGGTCCATTCCCGTTACTTTCTTTCAGATTGGTTGGGGAATTGTATGGAGAAAGCAAAATAAAAAGAACAGGGCCTGTATGGTTTTTACATGAGGTTTAATTACAAAGATGTTATCCAGTCAGTTCAGTACACAGAGAATAGTTCAAAAGGCACAAATTTTACAGTATACTATACAGATTATAAACATGGTTTCATACGGGACAATGACATACAATAGTAAAAAGGTTTAGGAAAAACACAGCGCCGAATTATCAAGTATGACCCTGGTGGCCACTAAAGTCAAAATGGATACTCCTTTATAACGGAATTTAATCACAGTCGGGTCCAAAACAGAATATTAATTTACATATAGTTAAGCTTCCAGAGGTCGGCCCAGTAGAGGCTCATGGGATATAAGAGTAAGTAGGAACAGGGATTGGAACAGACTTTGTGTTTCCTATTTTAAAAGTTACATCACTTGAGTTCGATTAATGTCACTTGGTTATCCCTTTGGTAACTTTTTGTAAATAATTTGCGAATGTTATAGATTGGCCATAATTGGCTGCTGTAAATTATGTATAGGTATAATCAAACACTTGAAACCTGTAGTTTTTCTTCTGAGTATGGAGTGGATCGACCACCTTTAGTAAGGGTGCCAGCCCTGACCAGCTGTAGGAGGCGGCGGACGGTTGTCCTCCGTCAGCTGATCGATCGGAATGCCCGAACCGGGCGCCCGAAGTTTATGGTGATTTTTAAACAAGAAGACGCCAATGACGGTTGAATCTTATGAAGTCCAAAGCACGGTATTTTTATTAAAACTTAAAAAAACAGGCGTTGTTTAATAGGGGACGAAAACGATTGTTTTTATTATACCCCTTGTTGGCGGGGAATGTTCAGGACGCCAATAGTAATGTATTATATTTTTTTGCAAAGGGGGCTCAAGGCGCTTGCGAGGAACCCTTTTTTTTAAACTTTGGTTTACTTCACCCTGGTTGTTTATAAAAACATAGAGAACGATTATTATAATGTATTTATTGTGAGACCGACATTGTCTCACACGACGAACTAGTGACTATATGCGTTTAAACTAGTTGAACACACTGTTTAACTTTATAACCCGGCGGGAAGTATATTATTAAATCGTTTGAACACACTGTTTAGCTTTGTAACACGGCGGGAAGTATATTATTAAATCGTTTGAACACACTGTTTAGCTTTGTAACACGGCGAGAGGTATGTTATTGGCTCACATTTGAAAATTTACAACGAACAATTCCGGCACCGTAACTTTTATACAAATGGCGGCCGTAATTTGCTTAGGGCGGACGGCGTAGCTAACGCACCGCAGAGCTCGGTTCCCGGATGGTGACTCGAAGACTGACTGGTCCAGACTGCTTGCCGGGCGCGGAGTTATCCTATATTAGCGCGGAGCGGAAGAGGGTGCGGGGGGGGGTTGCGCGCCGGTACAGTTGCTCCAAGAGTATGGCAGCGCGGCCTGTGATAACACGCCTTGCGTCTCCTGCCCGGAGGCCCCGCGACGGCAGTGGACAGGGATACTATCATAGTGTGACTCGTAAGCCTGTGTGTGTAACCTACGCGCGCTGGCTCCGGCCGCCTCGCTCGACGTGTGCGATTTCGCGTATTATTTGGTTAGGACGGAATATATAATATTTACTTATTTTAAATTTATTTTGTTACGACAGAATAGTAATACTTCCTTTTTTGTCTAAAAGGAAGCATTACAAGGGAAAAACTACATTTCAAAATGAAGACTACAACACACACACGTTCACCAGTTTGAAGACTACAAAGTGTACACTACAATTGTAGTAAAAACTACTTGAAGTGAAGTAATTGTAGTACTACGAAATGAAGTGAAGTAATGAAGTAATTGTTGTATTAATTAAGTGAAGTAATGAAATGAAGTAATCGTAGTATAAGCCAGATTTCTTCATTCGATTCCAAAAAATTTTCAACCATGAAATTTCTTCATAGGTCCCAAATTTTTTCAAACCAGGGGGGGGGGGGGTTGTTACAGTTTCCAGAGATTTCTTCATATATCTACATCAACTTCCCAAAAATTTCACGTAAAAAATGATGAAGTATATGTACTTTGTAGTGTTCGCTTTGAAATGAAGTGTACTATTTGAAATTTATACATTCAATAACTTTGGTGTTTGTAGTTTGTAGTGTGCACTACACATCAAAACGTGCGAAGTATGCACTTCAATGTAGTGTAGTACTACATTGTAGTAGTGAGTACAGAGCGGACCCATCACTAATCGTCAATGTTGTGTTTAATGTTATATAATTGCTTATATACCATCAACCCACGATTAATTTATTTGTAATCTGTGGGCCGATACGTTAACTAAATAAAATAACCGCCATTTTATAACAAATTATTAACGTAAGAAAGTAAGATGTGACTAGTTAAGACAAAGGGATAATGAATAAGCTATGAGAGTCTATGAGAGCAATGCGGCCTCTGCCATGTGACAAGGTTAAACAGATATGATACGGGTAATGTTTTACTATGGTAGTAGTTACATACGTGCCGTTCCGCCTTCGACCATAAACGAAATGACGGCTACGGCTTGTGTATTGTGTAAGAGTAATCAGGCATAATATCGTAATATCTGTACCTTGTATCTTTATTGGAATTCGATATAAAGGTTTACAGTTTACATTGTATATTTAATGAAATATTACGGAAGGGTAATTAGTAAGTACATAAATATTATTTTTAAAGTGGGTTCTCCGCAAAACTTTTGACCTCTTCTGGAAAACTTCAGAGGAATACATCATTGACTTAAGTAATAGCCAAAATATCATAATATATATGTGACTAGCTGTTCGTACCCGGCGTTGCACGAGTTAAAGAT
This sequence comes from Agrypnia vestita, assembly GCA_016648135.1. Classification (NCBI taxonomy): domain Eukaryota; kingdom Metazoa; phylum Arthropoda; class Insecta; order Trichoptera; family Phryganeidae; genus Agrypnia; species Agrypnia vestita. The sequence goes on from JADDOH010000485.1 coordinate 6,095, forward strand.
TAAGTTGAAAATAAATTTGTGGGGGAAACAAAGGTTCCATTGTTTTGCAAAGCCTCTAATTAAAATAATGTTTCCATTTAATCAAGGTTGAGATGGATAGGATGTCTAGTAGGGTGGAATGAAAATGTATGGAGAATATTTATTTTCTATTTTTGTAATAGCATAGTCGTAAAAAGTTGCTTATGGATGAGTAAATGGAGTATGTTAAATAAAATTTAACATATTATATCGGTTTGAGGTGCCCCAGCAAAAAATAACTTTTATAAAAAGTATTATTTCGTCTATTTTTGACAGCCTCAATAAGATGTATAAAAACCTTAATAATGTATTGGAATAGTATTTTTCATGTTATTTGAAACGCACATTTTTATGTAATTATAAAAAAACATATAAAATTTAGGGTTTATGGTGCCCCAAAGCCTCTTAAATCAAAAATAAATCAAGAAATTTGCAAATTAAACGCGATTTATATTCATGAAATATTTATTAAAAATTGTTATAAAATAGGCAAATTAAGTAGAAAATTCACGTTTGGTATTATAAAAAGGCGTCATCTGACGTGATGACAGTCTGGCCCTGGTAAAACCATCACTTTTTTCCTCTCCATATACAGCACCTGAAGCTTGATGCAACGCTCCACGGCTTTAGTTTGACAGGGAAAGAGTGCCATATTATTTTTCCTTCTAAGACCACTTTCTACAATTTATTTTAAAGCTTCAGTAGATAAAATTTTAGTTATAGGTAGCTCAGTAACAGTAATTTGATTATCGTGCCAAACAATGATATCGGTATAATGGGAAGCATTGAAATTAAATGATGGAACTTTGAATTTTCGGATTCCTGTGACTTTCTCCGACCTTATTTTCAGAATACGTTGGCAGGCCAGTTGCCGTATCACTTTGTTGTCATCTGCAAGCATCGCTATAAGAACATTTTCTGGATGACCAAAATATCCACTTCTTTGTATAACTGGATCAATCACTTTCTTCAAACTATCGTTTAAATAGCGACTACAATAATTGTAAACCACTAATTGTAAACCACAAATGCTATGCTTCATTTACACACGAAGGATTGCGTTTGATTTGAAACCAGGTTCGCCCATAAACTTTCATCACAAAATTGGCTAATATAAGAAGATTCTCTTCCGCACCAGTCTTTGTGACATATAATCGTAAGATCCTGTTCGCAATCGTTAGCCACCTGGAATGGTTCAGTGAACCGGGTTCTCTATTTGCCAGGTCAGAAAGGAAAATACCAGTGTTAATGGCAGTCATTATGTCAAGTAGATATGTTTGATCGATGCTGAAATCTTTAGTAATAACAGGAAGCAGCGTGGGTATAGTGGCAAATTTCAAAACTGGCTTTTTTTCACATTATTGCAGTTCAGATCCTATTGGCCCTGAAAAACATCTAGGTCCTGTAGTTTGACCATCCAAATGTAACAAAAGGTGTCGTAGTGGTAATTCATTCGAATGAAGGGTACAGATAACGGTTTATTGTAACGGTTTATTTATCTCTTCCTCTAACAGTCTAATGACACCGCCTTTAGATCCAGTATTTACTACCGTACCATCACAGCCCACTACAGATAACGCACACAAGTCAACCGATTTATTATTTAAATATTTTATAATACTATCTTTGATTACCCTAGCTGTTCCTGTCTGGACCGTATGACCAAAGAAAACACTTCCTGGTTCTGACACAATGACGTAATGATCTTCTATTTGCCGTTTTCTATACCATTCATCTCCTTTCTTGACTATTACCAACGTTTTGTCTTTTCAACCATCAAAGTAAAGACCAGGCTTTGGTTGATTGCGGCTCAAGTCTTGTAAAGCAGATCTTTTCTTTGCTCTTTCCCGCCGAACCTTCGAACGATCTATCACACTACTTTGGTTACTTGGCGTAATAATGCCAACGTTTTTCAGGGCAGCTGAAGCTATAATAGCGACAGACCTATCAGAAACTTCAGTACGATTGCAGGTAAGAGCTAAAGATGGGAGATTTATACGCATCTGTTTAGGAGGCGGCTCAGGAACATCTTGTATCTGTTCTTGGTTAGGTGAAGGCGACGGTAAAGGTAAGTTATCAGAAAAGCTGCTGCTGCTACTAGTGTTGCTACTAATTGTTTCGTCAGCTTGAGAATGAGAACAAGAAGGTGTTTCATAATTTTGTTGCTGTTTCAAACGAGATGACTCAATTTCTTTTCGTTCTTGTTTTTCTGTATTTTTTTTGTTGAGGTTACATCAATTCCTCCGATAATAATTTTTCTCGTAGTCCTCTGATCCATTAAAAAATTTATTTCCTCTTTCGGTATAAGACTGCTTTTGATTTGGTAGTTATTTAATGATTGGGTGCGTTCAAAAACAAAAGAATAACTAATTCTACGATTTATGTAAAGTTTGGCATTTGGTTTTGCAGTAACGAACATTGATAAGTTTTGTCCTAACGGGGGCACCTTTAAATGTAAACCTAGACAAAAAATATTATCGCATTTGCTTATTGTGCCTATTACGCAGCTTTTTGCGGGTATGCCATAGTAAAAATTAAAAAAAAAAAAATTTCACTCCACCCTAATGTCTAGGGAAGAAATGTGCTATTTTTTCCGTCGGGAATATGTATGCAAAAATTTAATCCAATCGGTCAAGCGGTACAGATTTGCACTGAAAATATATTAGGGGTAGGGGAGGGGGTAAAAAGAAATGTTGTCTTTGTTATCTGCCAGGTTCTAAAGAATAAGTTTCCAAATTTTGAGTCCAATCGGTTAAGCCGTACAGATTTTCACTGAAAACATAGTAAAAAAAAAGGGTGGAAATGTCGAATGTGTTACCCACCGGGTCCTAAAGCATAAGTATGCAAAATTTGAGTCGAATCGGACGAACGGTGTAGATTTGTATAGAGGACAGACAGACAGACATTGAGTTTTATAGGCATAGATAACGTCATAATAACACTTTTGTTCACTAAAGAAATTTAAAAAATAATTAAATAAGTATTAAAAAAAAGATCAAATACTTATTTTTTAAAATCCACCACTTTTAATATCGGAATATATTTTTAACCTTTCAAATGAATACTTGAATTAATTAAGGCGCTAAGTACCACAAAAAAGTTTTGCGTGTAATTAAAAATAACTAATTTGCAAAATAAAAGTGTTTGTAGTAGACCTTAAAAAATATTAAAAATTAAAAAAAAAATAAAAAACTCATAGTTTGGATTAATATGAACGAGTTATAATTTAAGAAAAAAATTCTCGGAAAACTGTGGATGTATTATCTGTATTAAAATTAATCGATCCATTTAGAAAAAAGTTAATGTAATCATCGTTATGGTTCTTCAGTCCTGGCTTGATTCCACAATGATGCTAATAATAGGACACGTGAATTTTGAACTGTATAAACGGTGAAAATGTCTCTGCCAGATGCCTTGCCAATCTATTGGATTTTAATAATTTTATAGTCAATCTCAACATAAAGGTCGAAAACTTGAGCTCGTAGCGGCGCCAAATATTATGTTTGCAAAAATTTTGCACTTTTTAAACACCTGCAATTTGTTGATAGTCCAGATTTCTGCTATGTAATTGTTGTAACGATATTGGCCTATTCAAATAGACATTGCTGAAAAATTATACGAAAATATCTATCTGCTAAAGTTTATAATAAAGAGAAGCTTCACAACCCGTTAAATACTCTATAATTAAATATTTGCCGGATAAGTAGGTGCGGGCGAGCTTTATTATTTCTGCACGCGGGCGTGTAAAGCAGGCTTTATGTTATTTTATTCTGATGAAGCGAGCCAATCAAAAACGGTTGTCCGCGGAACGGATTCGACCAATAGGAGGCGTTCTAAGAGATAGACTTTTACCTTTACACGTCGGTTGGAGTCAAAAATGGCGAGAAATTTAGACTATATAAGCCATACAAATTCGAGGATCTCCCTTCTTTCTTCAGCATCAACGTCGGCCGGAGGCTCTTGTGGAGAGAGGACCGAAATACCATCAGAGAGTCACAGAGGCAGCAACACTCGAAGATACAGCTAAGCATTTTCAATATTATTTATTTCTATTGCCCTTTTCGTGTATTCAATTTAGAACTTTCTGGATCGTAACAAATATTGATACATGTTGTGGATTGTTCTGTTACGTATTTTGGGCCTAGGGATAATTATTACTATACGCGCTTCAGATTTAATATACAAGAAATCGTGATATTGCGACTGTGATAATTCCAGCGGGTGAATTATTGCATAACGCTTATGAAATATATAATTCTGTCGCTGTTCATATGAAAAATCATTTAAATTTGATATTCATATATTACCAAAGATATAAAGGATTTAAAATGGAATACTTTACTGACGAAGGGTGATTCGTGTTTGTTTGTGGGATTTAAAATTCAGAATAATTATGTATATTTAATGTCGCGAGGTTCGGAATGTTCGAGAGATTCTTCAGGGCGGATGTATCCTTATGCAAAAGAATGCTTTGTTATCTATACTGGCGATTGAATACACGGATTTCTATATGATTTGTGTTATCTTAAGGATAATTCGGAGTATTGATGTAGTTTTGATATCTCGATTGTCAGAGTGATATAAATTCAGATCGTGCGAGGAGTTTCCTACTAATAATATATTTTAAAAATGAATCTGGATTTTATAATTATTTTATTAAAACACGGATGTGAGGTTATTGGGCAAGGTACATGTTTGTATTGCGTATCATTGGGCAAACGTTTTAAACACAATTTATTCCTATTAAGTTCCTATAAAAACGTATTTCGAATTGTACATGTTGTATAGAAATAATTAATTTAGGTACAGCCGGTCTTCAGCTGGGGAACACATTTATATTTTCTATTACGGTTAATTAATTTTACTATCGGGCTGTATTCAATGTCGCGGTTGCTTGTCTGATCTTGTTTCAATTGGTACGAGAATTTAATTATGTGTTTTGATATCACGATTGTAAGCGTGATATAAATTCAAATCGTACGAGGAATTTCCTACAAATAATATATTTTAAAAATGCATCTGGATTTTATATTTATTTTATTAAAACATGAATGTGTGGTTTATTTGAACTCGTTACATGTTTGTATTGCGTGTCATTGGGCAATCGTTTTAAACACGATTTGTTCCTATCAAGTTCTTATAAAGACGTATTTCGAATTGTATATATTGTATCTATTTAGATTAAGCCGCATTTATTAATTCTAGAAAGGGTTTTCTGCTTCGAATGCAAGATATTATTTACAGGTCAGCCTGGCATATGAATAAAAATTGTTATACTACCGCCGTCTATCGAACTCAAACAAGTTGACCTTCGGTCTTCCGTAGCCGTGATAGTTATTCATATGACATTGTTTTATTCATTCAATATTAGATATTTGAAATGTTTTCTAGAACATTTTCACTATTGTGGGCAGTTCGCGGTGTGTTCAGGGGTGGTTAACCTTCGGCCTTCCGTAATCGCGATAGTTATTCATATGACATTGTTTTATTCATTCAATATTAGATATTTGAAATGTTTTCTACAACATATTCCATTATTGTGGGTCGTTTGCGGTTAGATCAGGGGTAGTTAACCTTCGGTCTTCCGTAGCCGTGATAGTTATTCATATGACATTGTTTTTATTCATTCAATATTAGATATTTGAAATGTTTTCTACAACATTTTCCATTATTGTGGGCAGTTCGCGGTTTGTTCAGGGGTAGTTAACCTTCGGTCTTCCGTGATCACGTTATTTACTTATATGACAGATTGTTTTGCTTTGTTCGTTTAATATAAGTAATATCATATTTTTATGAGTTACCGTAATTATTTATCTATATGATTTTATTATTGAGAGTGATGCAACGAATACTACCTTCATGAATACGAATATCAGGCCTACTATTCGGGGAATACGAATGCGAATATTTCCACCAAGGTGGGGGAGAACGCAAGCATACTTGTAATTGTATTGTTTATGTCTGCTTGTGATATCACTATACGGCGTAGATGAACTAGTTTGAAAGGGCTTATGTTCTGTATGTGCTTGGCGTAGAGGGAATAGTCTTCTTGTTTCTAGGACCTAATACAGTTTTACAGGTGCTGATATTGAAATATATATATATATACAAGGAAAACACTATTTTGGGAACCACTAACTGGATGACAGATATTGCAGCACACATACACACAAGGAGGACGTTATGTTAAATACATGACTGGAAAGTTGTTATTGGAAAACACAGGCGCTACTATAGGATGTGGACAGTCTACAGAGAACTTCAACTTCTGTTCGGACCTTTTACTATTACTATTCTTTCGCCTTTTGCTTAACCGTGGATGAACTAGATTGAAGGGGTTTATGTTCTGTATGTGCTCGGCGTAGAGGGAATAGTTTTCTTGTTTCTAGGATCTAATACAGTTTTACAGGCGCTGATATTAAAATATATATACAAGGGAAATGAAGGGCTACACAGGCGCTGGTAATTGCTCAATTTTGGAGAGTTATATTACTTCGGATCAGGATGCCATCTCAGAAGCAGACCAACTACAGAAATAAGATAAGAACCTTTAATATTATTTATTCTTTATTTTCTTATGTGTATCTAATGGAATGTTCGTGCTACATAATTTGTCATGGTCACATAATCACTATTCATTTCATTACGTGGGTTCAGAGCTGACGGTAACGGACGCGGAAACAAGTTGGTACTTGTCGGGGCGTGACGTCGGAATTATTTCTTAATTATCTTTAGGATAGAAGCGAGGTCATTGTACGTGCATTCTGCATTTCAAACGTCTTACTAACATATATAAATACATATTATTGCGTTTTACAAATTGAATATGATCGCGGGAAATAGACATTTCGTCCGGTTGTGCAATATTAACTTCCAACGTAGCATAATGAGATCCTATTACCGGTGCTAGACTCTCGAGGTTAGTCACGTGATTGTTGTATAAATGGAATAATGAAGGGGATTGAAGAAAGAGACACACTCGCGATACAGATAGTTGTATGTAACTGGGATCAAATGACGGGGTGCGTGTTCTCGGTCCAGGGGATGAACGGGACTGCGGGGACACTCTGGGTGGGTCTAAGTAGAATTGCGCAAAGCCTCCATACAGTTAAAATGTGTTCAGTCAAGCAAAGGTGAAGCATTTCGGATCGGACCAGAGCGTCGTGCCTCAAACACAGCCGGAGGGAAGAAACCCCTACGTTCTTTCACTCCCCTTGGCCCGACGAGCTCGAACTCCGGATTTGAATGTTCATGAATGTCAGCTATAAGACTCAGGTAGCCGTACCTCAATCAAAACCTTCGTTCGGGACCTCATCACCGTACGAGACAGGGCGTTCCGCATGGACGAGCAACTATGAGAAGCAGGAAGCAATTTAATAATCTATACACTGCGCGAGGACATTACTAACACCATCATACTCATCATTCACCACCTTTTCTAACTTGCTGTATACAGAGACCTTCGGGGTTCTCCTTTCCCGGCCAGCGAGAAACATATCAGGAATTACACAATCAACTGTAATAAACATGCTGATTTACCATCATTTAATATCTCTAGTCAATAAGACTACACCGTGGGATCAATCACATCAACTATAATTGGCGATGCTAACATGGCTCTGACTGACGCGCTCAAGGACGAGTCTTTTCCAGTCACCCAGTTAGTTCATTCAGCCCTTTAATCAGCAGTAAACATCATAATAATCCGGCTCATGTAGCCGCAACGTGGGATCCTCATCATTATACACCAGTCAATTTGACTGCCCCGCGGGACAATATACAAACCTTAATATCAGACGCGGGATTTCTTCCTGATATGTTTGTCGCCGGGAAGCGAGGACTTCGTGGGATTCCAGCAGGAGCAATAGAGTCTCGGCTTGATCTTGGTCTGCAGCTTAGTGTGGGAGGTTATGTCTAAACAGGAGTTAACCACCGGATGCGGCGATGCTCTGGGGCCGCATCCCCCTCCCCCCTACAGGGGGGGGGGGCATCTAGAATCCACGTTTGAACAGAAGTGGTTAGACACTTCTTAAATTTCACTTACAAAACTGTATCTTCCATTCCCTTAGAATCTCGGGCTGTGATAATGTCAGACAAAGCTTGCCCTGAGCCTCTGTTGCGCCTAGTTGTTATGAATATAAATATGTTTGTCTTCCCCTACTATGTACTATGAACAGATTGAGCAGATCGGACAACGTGGGACGCGCTATTGGTAGGTTTCTTACTTGTGTTTTGAATATAACGTATGCTATTATATCTTGTAAATCTGTCATAAATGGGTGCCGCATGTGGTTGTGCTGACACTGTTCTAAGCTGCTATTATGAGATGTTGATAATCAAAGCGGGCGGAATCTTTAGCGTATGCCGTTAACTTGGCAACGATTGTATTGTTTATATTACAGTATTTTAACCCCGGTGGTATTATAGTTATGGCGGTACAATGTAGGGGAGTTTTGCTACTAGCGTTTATTCCTCGGCTACGCCGCATATAATTGGCTTTTAGGCCGACTCCGGACGTGGACGATATCGGCTATCTCTCATATAGGCGAAACTGTAGAATTCTAGAGCGGTTTCTAGAAGGACGAGTACGGATTAGTTACGTGCGTTTGTTATTTCCATAGTTAGGTAAGAATTCGATCTATTTTAGTCTAGTCGCGTTAGTAAGAATACGAATCTCACCACATATCAAAAGAATTTTGGATAGCTACGGACACAACGGAGGAGGAATTTTCCTAACCACTAGATAGATCACGACTGGCCAATTTTGAAAATATAAATTCTTAACAAAAAAAAAAAAAAAATATTAGCTTTCATGTAAATATACTTCCGAAGTTCTAAGTTCGACTTAAGTTTTCATCTAGTAGCTTAAAGCATAAAGTGTGTGCTTAAAAGTCCCAAAAGCCGTAATAAAGCTCAATTCGGTAGCTTAAAGTCTCAAGCTTTGGGCTTTTCGTAAAACTTATATTATTAAACTTTATAGTTAGGTATTTAGTCTAGGTGTACAGGTAGCTTAAGTTACATTGTGTATATTAAAACTACTCTTTTAGTAATATAAATATTTATGAAAAGTATGTTGACTCAACAAATAAAAGTAAAGAAATCACAACACAAAAATACATAAATGTATTTCAATATAAAAAAATACTTTGTTTATACTACCATACATTGATAAATCAAGATGTTTCGAGGCCAATAGTACCTTCATCATAAATTGCAATTAATAAAGTTATAATTCTTAATAAAAAGATAATCTACACTTATTCTCTACAAATTTATTTTATAATAATCTGACATCTGGCACATTTGCTTAATTAAACTGAACTGAACTGAACTGAAACTGAAACTGAAACTGAAACTGAAAGTGAAACTGAAACTGAAACTGAAACTGAAACTGAAACTGAAACTGAAACTGAACTGTCTTCTCCTTGTCAAGGTAATTTTATATAACGCTGTGTTTGCTGTGATTGGTCTGATAGTATTTTACAAAGTAATTTTAATCGAGTCTACACGGTTTCTGTTAAATATGCGTTTATTTCAATACCTTAAAGTGCACACAATAATTCTACATTCGTTCTCTATAAATATATTTCATAATAATCTGTACGTCTTGCATAATTGCTTATTTGCCGAGTTTTTATCTTGATAGCAATGTGCGTATTATTAATTAACTGCACTGAACTGTATGAACGGAACTGAATTGGACTGAACTCAACTGAACTAAACTGATCTGATTTGAATTAAACTGAATTGAACTGAACTGTCTTCTCCTAGTCAAGCTATATGTTCCTGACAGGAACACGCAAAAGTAGGGGTGATTCCACCGTTCTAGCTCAGGTCAACCTGATGGCACCGATTTCGAAGGTTCTCAGACGAAAATAAAATCTTATAAAATTTTATTCGAAATTTTATACGATTTAACAGAACAGGATTCTGACCCACCATGCAATTTATTTCAAAAAGTTCATCAGGGCCCGCACGCCCTGGCGCATTTGCAACAACCAGTCAGAGGTCAGCATTTCCTCTGACTAACCTGACCTCTGTCTGTCGGCGAGATCACTACTCATAATTCGAGTCGCAGCTGTATGAGCAGTGGTCCCGCATTAAAAAATTCAATTCATTAGATTTTATATCCGTTTTCTTAGTTTTTTCGTACTTATATTACATATTATATTCATTTTTATATTATTCAATAAAAAACATGTCCCTCATGACCACCTATGATGATATAATCAGTCAAAAGTGCCAAGCTTGGTACAATAATTTTGTCCATTTTGTCTCTCTGGCGAGCCTGGCTATAAAAATTCACAATGTTTTTATACAAAAAATAACATATAAAAATAAGCAAAGAAATTACCGAATATATTTTTCAATGAAACTGCGTCGAGCGCGCTAGGCATACCCAAAGGGTTTTATTTATTAAGGCCCCTCTGCGCTCTTGCGCTCACAGTTCTCTACACATTCTAAGCACAATGTGAATTCTAAGCACAAAATCAATTTGCGGCAAATAATAAAAATAACATTTTTCATACAATTATAAAAAGGGGGCTAGCCTAGGCAAATTGGTAAAGGGACGTTTTCAGGGCTGCCGGTTTTTGTCTTGTCCGACATACTATATTTTATATAACGCCGTGTTTGCTGTGATTGGCCAGATTGGCCATGATTGTTTACTAAGTATTTAACTGGGTATTTTACTATGAATTTTACCATGTATTTTACTATGTATTTTAAAATGTATTTCACTTAGTATTTTACAAAGTTTTATGCTACGTATTTCAGTAAGTATTTTATTAAAAATTTAAGTATTTTACTATATTTTTAAGTTGTTCACTCAGAATTTTCCCTATTATTTTACTTTGTTTTTTAATAAGTATTTTACTAAGTGTTTAACTAACTATTAAACTATATATTTTACTAAGTATTTTACTTTGTATTTAACCATGTATTTTACCTATTTTGTATTTGTAATCGAATCTATACGGCTTGTGTAAAATATCCGTTTCATTTCAATACAAGTAAAACGTTGAAAATCAAATGCTCAAATGCTTACCTATCCATTCGGTTTGTATAGAATTTCCGTTTTATATCAATACCTTAAAAAAGTGTTCACAATAAATTGGGGTGAAATTGAAACTGTGAGAATTTTTTAAAATATGGGAGTTGAATAACTAATTAAGAACTAATGTAAAAACAAATTTAAAAGGTAACTACATATTTGAAAAAAGGAATTGGTTATTTATAAAATTGTATTTGCTATAAACAAATCAAATATGTTTTCTTTTTGTTAACGTCTTTGCATCCTATTTTTAATTTGTATCCTGATGAAGGGACCATTAACACCGAAACGTGTTGATTTATTAATAAATAATGGTATACGCGAAGACTTTTTATTTTATTTTCTTATCCTAAATAAAATTGACGGAAAATAATTCTGCAATGATTCAATAAATCAATAAATTAATCACAAAAATACACATCCTACATAAACAGATATACGGCCTAAAAGAAAATAATTTAGAAATACTTGAAATTCATAAAAACCTAAACACAACAAATAACATAATCAATAATCAAGTACAACCCTTCACATCACCCCTTCTTACAACGTTCCCGATCTTCCACCACCTAGATACCCCATCCACTTCTACTGAATACACAACCCACACATCAGACAACCACTCCAACATACCTCAGTCTTAACTCACCTGAAGAAGGAAACGGATGTTTCCGAAACATGTAGTGTAACAAGTCTCAAATATAAAATAGTGGAAAAAACAAAGTTCAGTGTTTTGTTTCATAATTTGTTATTCAATAAATTTATTAAAAACTACATATGATAATAAATAGAACAATAATTTGGTAGAGCTATCAAAGCATAGTGTAAACATTTTCACAGATATTTTGCAACACGCTCGTGCATTATTTTAATTGATACCATATGGGTGTCACTTTTAGGCTCATTTAAATTTAAATTCATGATAAATAAAACTGAACCATGTCAGATAAAAGACGACTTTACATATTTTATGTTTATTAAACATACCGCTGTTCAACGCTATATGTATTTAAATAAAAAGATGTCTACCGAAAACAATATTAAGTGAATGATTTCGATTAAGGAATATATTTCTTAAATAGAAACCCTGAATAATTTTTAAAATCCATTTATTTATTTTAAAGTTATTAAAATCAGAAAATTCACAAGAAATACCGTAAATTATTTTTGTTAAAATAAATTAATATTGACATAAATAATGTCAAGAGATACGGATTTCTTAATGTTTGCCTTGTGATCTATGTGATTTACTCAATCCTGAGTGTTTTTAGATGTGTTTCGTGTCTGTAAGCGGGCCTCCTGGCCTGTTAAAGCGTAAAAAAGAATTTTAAAAAAATATTTTGAAAATTATTATTATTCATGATAATATGATTTTAATATGATTTTAAATATCTGCTATTTAATTTGAATTTAATAACCCTTGTATTCACCACTACTAATCAAAACACTAATTTAAATCAATGTCTGCTATAATATTTGATAAGAAGAAAAAATTGAAAATCAAATGATTGAAAAAATGCAAAAATGATAAGTTTTTAATACAAGAAAAAAATAGTCTTGAAAATAAACGGCATTGGTATTAAAATTTTACTGTTCACCGTTGAGAAAATTCAATTGAAATCTTTTGGTTTTCCTAAATTGTAGAAGATATTTCACCCTATAAAAATACCACAATTTTAGAAAGCACTAAATATGCATGCTAATACACCGAAAAATCGGTACAACTCTCAATTTAATACCAATTAATCAGTAATTTGCCGGTATTATAAGAATTTAAAAAAGTTATTGTTATAACAGAATAGTATGGTATTGTCACAGGATCGTGACTGAGAGAGGTAAATGAAAAACTAAATAATTTAAACTTTTATTTATGACGCTGTATGTCACTGGACAAAAATTTAATCTGAGCACTCTTGTATTGTTTATAGACTACTAGCTGGTTGGCCCGGCTTCGCTCGGGACCATAATTCAGTAAGCATAGAATTGTGTTGACGTCTCTTTTTGCTGGTTTCGGCACCTGTGACTGGATTGCCTTGCTGGACCGTCTTCGCTTTGTCAAAATATCAACAGGTATTTTAGCGCACAATCATAACACTCTAGAGAGAACTTTCCTAAACTTTCTAGAGCATTCTCGGACCCTCTAGAACTTTCGGGAACCTTTTAAACTTGCTGACACACTCTGCAACTCAGTTTAGAACCTAATAGAACTTTCTGAAACTTTCTCCATCTGAAACTTTCTAGAGCATTCTGGAACCTTTTCTTAACTTCTGAAACCTTTTAGACTCACCGATGAACTCAGCCACTAGGTTTGGAATCTTATAGAACCTTTTTAAACTTTCTCCTTTCGGGACCTTCTAAAGCATTCGAGAACCTTAATGAACGTTCTGAAACCTTCTAGACTCACCGACACACTCCGCCACTTAGTTTGGAATCTTATAGAACTTTTAGGAATCGTCTAGAACGTTATCTTTCCAGAAATTTTTAGAGCTTTACCGAACATTCTGGAACCTTCTAGACTCACAGACTCGCCACACTGTTTGGAACGTTAGAGAACTTTCGGATATCTTCTACAGAGTTCTCCTTCCAGAATATTCGAACTTTATTGAACGTTTTAGAACCTTCTAGATTCACCGACATACTCCGTCACTCTGTTTGGAAACTTTTAGAACCTTCTTCAATTTTGTCTTTCCAGAACCTTCTCAAGTATTCGAGAAACTTCATGGACGTTCTGGAACCTTCTAGATTCACAGTAACTCTCCGCCACACTGTTTGGAACGTAAAATAACTTTCTTTAGAATAATAAAGAATCTTCTACAACGTTCTCCTTCCAGAACATTCTAGAACTTTATCAAACGTTCTGGAACTTTCTACAGTCACCGACACACTCCGCTATTTTTTTTTGAACCTTATGGAACTTCCGTAAATCTTCTAGAAAGTTCTCCTTCCAAAACTTGCTAGAGCTTTATCGAACGTTCTAGAATCTTCTAGTCTCACTGACACGCTCCGCACTCAGTTTAGAACCTTAAAGAATTTTTGGGAATATTCTACAATGTTCTCCTTTCAGAACTTTCTATAGCTTTATTGAACGTTCCGAAACCTTCTAGATTCACCGACGCACTCCGACACTCAGTTTGAAACCTTAAAGAACCTTCTTGAACGTTTTTCTTCCAAAACTTTCAAAAGCATTCTAGAACCATCATGAACGTTCTATTCTAGACTCACTGACACACTCCGCCACTCAGTTTGTGACCTTATAGAACCTTATAGACCTTATAAAACCTTTTCCTTCCAGAATTTTCTAAAGCATTATCGAACGTTCTAGAAGCATCTAGACTCACTGGCACACTCCACCACTCAGTTTGGGACCTTATAGTACCTTCGTAAACTTTCTGCTTCCAGAAACTTCTAAAGCATTCGAGAACCTTCATGAACGTTCTGACACCTTTTAGACACACCGACACACTCCGCTACTTAGTTTGGAACCGTATAGAACTTTTAATAATCTTCTAGAACGTTCTTCTTACAGAACTTTCTAAAGCTTTATAGAACATTTTGGAACCTTCTGGTCTCACAGACACACTCCGCCATACTGTTTGGAACGTTATAGAACTTTCCTGAATCTTCTAGAACGTTCTCTATCCAGAATATTTTTGAACTTTATCAAACTGTCTGGAAGCCTGGAACTGGAAAAGTCTGGAATCTTATAGAATCACAGACACACCCCACCACCAAAATTTTATAGACCTTTATCAAATGTTCTGTAACCTTCTCGACTCACCTCTTAGTTTGGAGCCTTATAGAATTTTCGGTAATCTTCTAGAACACTCCCCTTCTAGAATTTTCTAGAGCTTTACTGGACATTCTGAAACATTCTTGACTCACCAGCACACTTCGCCACTTAGTTTGGAACCTTATAGAACTTTTCGGAATTTTTTAGAACATTCTCCTTTCAGAACTTTCTAGAGCGAATTTTTCTGGAACCTTCTAGACTTACCAACACAGTCGGCGGGCCCATTCTGGAATAATCGGAAGTATTTGCGGCCTTCCCATAACAAAACAATGTGCTAGAAAGCACATTTTCGTCACCAACTGCCACCCATGCTCAGCCACCCCCACCAAACTAGGACATTTTAAATGGGACACCAAGGGCTATCCACCACCATAACTACCAGGGGGTGGTAGTATTTGGTTGTGAAGAAAACTTGGCGGATAGGGAAACACGGGTTTCTTTTTATATATATATATATATTGATTTCTTACAGGTTCGCACTATTCACGTCAGTAAAACTTTGCTGCACATTTTTGTCGTTCGCTAAGTAAATTTTCTCCATTTTGCAAGTATCCCCCGCACCAAATATGTCACTTGCTTACACTGCTAGCTGTCTCACGGTTTATACAGAAATTCAGTTTTGCTATGCAACGACAACGTTAGAGTAGTATCTCCACATTTCTAGTGATTATAATAATATAATTAATATAAATTAACTTTGTTTAAACCACTTATTTATTGAAAAAAATCAACATGTTTCAAAGCCAATGGCTTCTTCATCAGGAAAACAAAAATAATAATTAAATAATTTTCCTGATGAAGATGCCATTGGCTTTGAAACATGTTGATTTTTTTCAATAAATAAGTGGTTTAAACAAAGTTAATTTATATTAATTATAATTATGTTACCACAAAATAAATTTGCCTCATTTGAAGAAGAAATTATAATAATAGCCCAATTATTCTTTATTCATATGGACCGTTCAAGAGACTTCGCAGTTACCACTATTATAGGCTCTTCTGACAGTTTAAATATATAAATTTAAAAAAAAAATTCATTCATAAAAAAAAATTTTACATATTTATTATAGGTACACAAATATTATTTATCGTACTATACATAAAGTGATCCTAAAGAATTTGGCTTCTTTCACATCCTATATTAATCAGGACAAAGCTTAATGCGTTTTTTTTTAATATATAATTATAATTTAATATATAATTAATATCAAATAGTCAAAATAAATTATATTTTTTTGTTAAGCATCCATTCGAATTTTTATTCCTTTTAAAGTAAAACAAAACACAGAATTAAAAATAATAAAATGTTTATTTGAAAATCCGATCAGGAGATCACAATTCAATAATAGATAAATTTGCTGTGACAAAATGTTGAAAGAGACGATTTTAAGTGCAACTGGACTTTAAAACTGGAAGAAAATTTAGAGGACACTAAAACGTATTTATCGGATGACAACAAGCTGCACAGGGATGAATAGAAGAGGGGACCAATACACACCCAGGGCCGTTCTATGAGCATTCGCTCCCATATCAGCACCACACTTTCGCCACCCATTTTCGTTTTTTTCTTAATGTTAACCGCCGCTGACACACATGCGAGTAAGACGGGGAGGCGTCCACACAAAACCTCTTCTCTGCCTCCAAGGCGCAGGGACAAACGACAGTTGAAACGTACTTATCATCTATTAAGTGGGGCTTACAAGATAGTTATGAAAGTACCGTTAGTGTGACCAGTGATTTGTGCAATGTTTAGTCTCGGATCGCTTGAACAAATACGTATTATATTAAGAAGGAGAAAGTTCCACAAAATTCCAGGTAAATGAACCATACAACAAAACACTAAACTTTACACTTGCTTCAAAAATCGTCAGATATTATCGTAGTTTAAAAATATCGTTACATTAAAAAGTGAAGAATATTTTTCGGAAATTATCGGTAGGTACACAGAAATTTATTGACCGGATAATACGGTAGATGGATAGGCAGTATAAACCGGTAAATCGGTTTACCGAAATCATTAAGCATGCCCTAATATAGCGGTTGTCACTTTTAGTAAGGACAGAACATCCTAAAGGACGTAAAATAATATAATTTTTTTTCATTCATATTGTCAGTTATTTTAAATAATTAAACTTAGTAGTAACACAGTAAAACATTGTCAAATTAAATAAATAACAAGAAATTAAAAAAATACTTTTACTCAGTGTTTGATGCAAATCGTGGTTAAATCTGTATCCTTTGTAAATATAATTTCATTTCTCGCAACTTGCCATATTACGCCCATAATATTCTCATGTGTGCGTCCTGGCAATTACATGCATTGGGAATGAAAACGCGATTGCACCAAAGTGAGCCAATTCCATAAAACTGCAATTTATCACCAAAGATTTTATACACGCGCAAGCGGCGGCGTCCAACTCAATTCAAAGTTTAAATTAATGCTTTTCTATGGACTTGCAGCAGGAGGCAAACTCGCAACTCGTTGGTAATATATGACATTTATTCAACACGAAATGGACGGCTGACTTTGTAAACTCTAAATTTTGCTTGTCAGCGAGTTGAACTGGAATTTAGTACGTGAAATTAAACACGGTTCTCATGCACAATTTCCAGATATAATTTTTTTCTATTAGTAGTAAAAATAGTTTTTATTTAAAACAAAGTTATTTTTTAATTCTAATCAACTTTATAAATCATATTTTTGATTTTATCTTTCTGAAAGAGACTTTCAGAAAGATAAAATCTGATTCGGACAAACTGTTTGTTGATAAAATGAATCTTAAATGCATGACATGGCAGAAATTATAAAAATAGACTAAGCGATAGTAAAAGTAAGGTGTTCTACCCTATCCTCTTACACCTGTGATTACATGGTGTGATGGTAACGAAGTAAGAAGCGAAAATCACCTATTAATTAAAATACCTTTATATTAAGTTCATCCACAAACGTTCTCTCTGTTTCTTAAACATATTTATTATTATCAACATCATCACGGATGCAACGCCATTAAAACAAGATTTCGAAACTCGTCGACATTTTTCGTTGAAAGAGAGCATACATGAATTAAATAATTATGTCAGGAGAGGCGAGTAAAATTAAGAGGACTGAAATTTTGTCTCCATTGAATAAGTTCTGTCCTATTGAATTAGCATGCATTTTTTAAATTTGGTTTTTTGAGTTTAATACTTTTCTTATTACTTATTGATTATTATATTTTCAAAAAGTTCATCATCATCGTTCAAAAAGTCACTCATACACAACATTAATTTTCTAAACAATGACTTGAATCCATAAAAAAAATCAATTATTTATTTACATACTCTTATATGATCACACTACATTCATGGACTAAATATATAATACAGGTACATATTCATGTTGCTAGAGCGTATCGAAGACACTTGTAATTGGGATAATGGGCAGAATCTCGATTTATAATGTGTTATTCTTAGTGCGTCATGTATCCATTGTTCTGTTAGTGTCTCAAAAAAATAATTAAAAAAGTGTTTTACATAATATATATTTTAAGTTCTTCTATGTGATTTTATATTTGTTATAATTGTTTATTTTCTAAAAAACGTTTTAAATTTTTATTTTCGTAATTAAAAAAAAGCGTGTTTTTTTCACGTTATTTACTACTTTAAAATTTCTTACTTTATTACTTTAAAAATGTATTAGAAGGTTATCTTATGTATAAAACACTTGCATTGTTTAAATAAAAGCCTACTAGGGTGTTGATAATAAATAAATCAATTATTATTTGCTCAACAATTCCTGGTGTTCTTGCCAACCTCAAGAATTTTCTTCCATTCACTCTTATCAAAAGTCATTTCCTTTAAGTCCTTTATTTGTAACATATATTGAATCTATTATCAATATAATTCAATTCACGAAATATGTAAAGTTAATTCAAACGGATAAAAATCACGATACACTTCCAATTTTAGACTAATTTCTAAAACCAACTAATAAGTCTAATATGTAGTAAGCATCAAAAATACAGAAATTTATTGGTTCCACGTTTAATAATCTCTATGTACTTTCGATTCTAACTAACTAACCATCACGTCGTTTCCCAGCAGGAGTAGGCAGAGAGGATTGAACGCACAGTCTTCTATCCTGGCACACCACTTTTGCTTCGGCCACATTCATACATCTTGTCATACAAGTTCTACAGTTGTTGCGGTTTTAAACAGGGCCATCTTCAAGTACTTATAGTATCTGATCATGCCAGGTCTTTCGCGAACGCCCTCTATTCCTGTTGTCTTCAACACTCGCCTCGTATATTTTCTTAACCATCCTTTCCTCGTTCATACGTACCACATGACCAAACCATCTCAGCACTCCTTTCTTTATTCTATGTACCATATTACAGCCAGCATTGCATTCACGTCTAGTTTGTTCATTTCTCACTCTATCGACCAGAGATTTTCCACCCAAGCGTCTCAGTGACCGCATTTCCACTTTCGAGTCAAGGCTTTAGATATCAGAAACTACGCCGTCCTTGTCTTCATACTGATTTATTCATCCTTTCACGTGAGCCAACTTTATTTCTACCCTGGTCCTTGCTGACCGTTTGCTATCTCTGCTAACTTGATTAGGTTGCTTTTTGGAACTGACGCCAAACATTGGACCAGCCAGCATTACAAAATGCGGAGACCAGGAAATCACCACATTGCGTTTGTTGACTTTGTTACCGTTCGTAACATTCTGTGTTTATATTAAGAGGTTACACCACCCTGAGAGGGTAAAATTTAGGCAGAAATTGAGAGATTTTTTGCAAGGAGGTGATAAAATATTTTATTATTTATTGAAACTTGTTATTTTATTGCAAAAATTTTGCAAAAAAACACAAAATTGCCGTATATTTCCGTAGAACTACTCCTCCATAGCCGATATACCACATGTTTTTTCGAGATAAAATAAGATCGTAATATACTTATTAAAAAATAAAATACTTACATTGAAGCACATCCAATTCGGACAGTGCCTAGATACTTTGGATTGCTGCATATTTTTTTAGATTGTTCAAGTATGCTCCAGACTCATCTGGAAGCACCTGGATAATTTTTTTTTAGAAAAAACAACGAATTGCAATTTTGATTAGTACCTATATATACTAACAGTAATAGAACACAAATCTATTCCGTTAAATTCATATTTTTAAAGATATTTTATTTTTATTTCGCAAACATTTTTATAAAAAAAAAAAACAGGAAAAGTAATCTATAAATATTTTTTTTAAAAACAGACACATTTTGAAAACCATACTTATAATCCATCCATTGTATCAAGGTTTTACTTATTATAAATTTTCTATACTTAAATAAATACTTATTATAAATATTATACAATACTTTCCTTAGTCTGCTTGAGGGTTGGTTCAGATGTAAAAATATTCTCATAGGATGTATCTATCCGACATCCGTGCTCTGTTTTATACAAATTGTATTGCTACGTAAGTTCGCTTGGCTAATTTATGGATTTACTTGGATTTGCAATCGCTACGAACGATTTTCTTAGAAAGTTCATTTCTCCGGAATAAAATTAACGTGAACTCTATTTGAAACATCTCTTCGGTTACAATTTCATCTTCGATCCACGTATTTTTTATATCTCAGACATTTCACCATTTTATTTACGATATTTTTATTATTTAGATGGTTTATACATATACATGCGCACATTAATCACAAAGTCATCTTATTATACGTATCTTTTCATATATGAGCACCCAAAAATTTCCAGCTCACTCATTGTAAAATAATATAAATATGTAAATCATCCGTTTGAGGGTTGTACGAGAACCTGGAGGCATATCTAACTAGATCTCCAAATGACCGGGTCTTTTATGGCCGTTTTCCAGCACAAAATGCCTATCCTTCCCCGAATGAGAATTACGTTCAGGTGACTCGGTACACAGTACTTTCTTGACGTCACGCGGACCCTAAAACCTTTGAGAACGTCAAAGATATATTAACCGGTAGTAAAATAACACAGCCTTAAAGACTCACTATAATTTAACACCCACGGGCAAATAGGAAACTTAAACAGTAAACAAATCTCCAGAGAACCAAAGGTCGCGGTGTGGTTTTTGGCGAGTGAAAGTTTTGGTTGAAATCCTAATAAAGCTATTTTTACATTTAACAACAGAATTTAATAATGTTGAACTTAGAAGTTAGCATTTTTGCAGGTTTTGTGGAAAATAAAAATCCATCGCCACATTTCGGAATTAATCTTAAGATCTCTTAAGGTTTTAAATTTTTTTCTTAAGAAAAATGAGAAGATATGATTTGCCGACTTTAGTACCTGGCTTGTTTTAAAATGCCAATACGTAGCACAATTATAATTATATTGTCTACGGGGACAAATAAAAACGCTGGAAATTAATAAGCGATTTATTAATTAATGATTTATTAATAATTAAATCGATAAGGTCACTTAACACGAAAAAAATAAATACACTATGCTTGAATTCACACTATTTCGTAATTTATCACTCGCCTTATAAACTCTTTATCGCCGTTGGGTAACACTTTATTCATCACTTGCTAGAACATTCCAATGGAATATAGCACGTGAGTTGTCGCACTTACAGTTAAGTACTTCGCTCGATTATTTCGCTTCAATTATTCTGTCGCATCGAAATTCCACGACTGGCTACACCAGCCGTTGTTCCGCGGCTTATATCGCATCGATAGAAATTTAAAAAAAAACTCAATCTGCGCAGCTGTCAATAAGATTTTTTTATTTTCTAGTGTTTACGATCTTATTGTTCTCACAATATATTACGATAGATTTTTTTAATCATCTTGTTGCAATATAAACAACTTCACTGTCATACAAGCCGAAATGTAAATTTTTTAGAATTCACGTATTTTGAAAATATCTTTTTCTGGTCACTTTAAAATGTATGCATGTAGGTAATTAATTTAAATTCAAAGCAATTAGGTACTTAATAAACGGACCAGACAATTTCAGTCACTAACAATGATGAGATATACAGTTTGTGTTTATTAATTTTACTTATCTTATATTTGTAAGGATACATTTTTTTAACAAAAGATTTTTTACATTATGGTTTTTATCACCACCAACATATAGGTGGTTCAGCATTACCCTGGCTATTTAACTAGACACCTGAGTCTGCCAATGTTTTATATGAAAAAAATGCATGTACGTGATTCACAGTGCACTTTTATTATATGAAATACATACTATCGTGCATAATACACATTTATGCAAAGATAAAGGGATAACAATATTTTTATATGAACAAAAGTATGTTTTAAGAACACAGTTTCTGGAATTTGTCTCCAAAGGGACTCTACACAATACAACATCTACCAGTTCCGTCATAATAAAACTGATTTCCTGGCGTATTGTAGCAGGTATATATGTTAAAATAATCCGTAGGATTTCATATTTACATTAAAAAGTATATTGCTTATTACTCCACTTTAAAATATAGAAATATCGTTTCGATTGCTCCAGCATAATCGATTCAAATAATCGAAAGATTCTCAGATTTGAACATATACAGAACTTTAAAAATTTGATAATGTGTGGGTGTTCTTACGATTTTGGTGTTGATTACGGAATCGGTGAACATTGCATTGTGTAGAGTTATCACTGAAGCCAGTTCATACAAGCTGTAGGCCCTGAGCTATCTACAAAAAGACGTCAACAAACGTTTCTCGCATGTTCATATCTTTGTCTCTGTGAGACTTCTAAAATTCATCTAAATAAAGGCATAAATTTATGTACCTTATTAAGTTCTTTTTATGACACAGCATTAGAATTTTTAGAAATAATATAGGTACATAAAATCTGTAAACAATATTTCTAATTTTAATGAAATTTCATTTTCGTGAAGTTTGTTTTTTAATTATCAAGATATTTTATTGATAAATCGTTTAGAATCGTGAAAAATATTTACGTCATCATTTCTTATTTCAATTCATTTTCAAGTGAGACATTCAAGTGATTCTTATTTTTTTCTATTAGGAAGGTTCTACTCAATTTTTTGTTAATTGTAATAAAAAATAATCAATGCTAATGTGAAAAAAAAATGTAATACTTGATTACACCTGTAGATGAACTTTGAAGGCTTTCTTTATGGCCACTGTGGCTTAATTAAAGCTGTCTACCGGCAGTGTAAATCTTTCGTTTTCGTTCTAGTATTGATAATATTTGTTATAATTTGATACCTGTTTAAACTTGGTCAAAATCATAGTTTTTATGATTTTTTTCTTATCAATAATATATTGCAACAAAGAGAAATTTTATTTAAATAATTTGCACTGCAAAATTCGAATCTGATTAGAACTTTTCTATCTCGTTATCGAAAGCGGGATCCAACTTCCGCTACTCGTAACCACAAACGAGATTCCAACCGCTGAACCACAAGTAACATTTATTTAAGAAATTTAAGAATAAATTAAATACTATGTTTTAAACCACTTTATTGCTATATATTTGTCAACTAGTTTCGGTTGGACTCAACCTTCTTCAGGACAATTACAATATAGACATTCAGGACAATTACAATATAGACACAATAAAACATAGTATTTAATTTATTCTTAAATTTCTTTTAATGTCAAGCCATAAAGTGTTTTCTTGCTTTGAAAAGTTAACATTTATTTGTTTTCAATTATTTTTTCTAATAGGTAGGTATTACTTTTTAGTAAAACACCAACATATGTATCTATATTAGGCAATTGAAATAAGCGTACAAGAATTTTGTGTACTGAAAATTCTTCCCGACAGCTATACATTTCTTTAACTGTTCTTATATTTCAATTACAAATTAAATTCCCAGTGAAAATGTATTTTATATTATAATTATTTTTATTAGTTCATCTAGACCACGTCATGAATCTCATCTTATCTCCTTCGAAGAATATTGATCTTATCTCTTTGAAGAATTATGATCTAATCTTATCTCCTTCGAGGAATCGTCTAACTTGCATGCAAAGATGTATGAATGTGAATGAGGCGAGAGTTATATGTCGGTCGAGAAAAATAGTGCGTTCCATCCTCTCTGCCTATCCCAGCAGAGAAACGGCACGGTAGTTAGTAAGTATCACCAACTTACAATTATAATTCATAATTTTTACATTAAACAAGTAGTGTGACTTAGAATCATGCTGTACTGATCTAATGAATAAATAAATAAATAAAAACCATTATTAAGTGTTAATCAAACCATTATTCAAACTGGTTACACATAGTACTTTTATATTTAATTTGTATCTGGTTGTTTCGATGATGGTTCCCGTTGTATTGCAAAAAGTCAGTTACCAATCGTCGACGCAATCAGATACAAATCTCATATAACGATTATTGTGTAACCTGTCAAAATACCATCACTATAATAAATATTTTTTCTTCGAAACTTTATTTATAATTTTTAAATATAAATAACTTTATACAACAGTTACAGAAGCGCACAGAAAGCGCAAATTGCTGTTTTTTCCACCTACAAAAACAGATAAAATCCAGACTGCTGTCCAGAAACACTAAGATTAGTGCACAAAAGCCCATTAGATCAGGCTCATAAACGCAGCTGAGACGTGGGTGCTAATTAAAAGAAATGAACAAGCATTGAACATTTTTGAAAGAAAAATTCTGAGGTGGTTCTAGAAAATGGACTTTGGTGCAGACATAACAATTATAAGCTGTTTAAGGAGCTAAACGTCAAAAAAAAAATACTGGGAAGATTCCGATGGCTGGGTCATGTGGAGAGAATGATCGTGCATCAAGCACCAAAATCATTGCTGAACTCAAGATCGCCTTAGAGCTTCTGAACTGGAGAGAGCTGGCACAAATCCGAGATGAATGGAGGAAGACGCTTAAGGATACCATGATACACCAAGGGGTTGTGGTGCCAAGAGTGATGATGTTGACGAACTTAATAAACATTAACCTAAAGATACATAAACAAAAAATTAGATAATGTTCGACTTCCTACTAAAAAAATATATCGTATCTATTTCACGTCACCAAACACGATACTGCAGTGATACAAATATTTTGAATAATTCATACAAGACTCGCAAACGACCTCCATACTAGATAAAACTTTGTTTCCTTAAAGGCAACGTGATTTAAATGTCATAAATATATAAATTTCATAGTAAATCGTTGGAAAATGTTTTTGTAGATAGTCCAAATAACTTTTTTTCTGGAAGGGCCTCAAAAATAAATTGTGTTTATACAAGTTTATGCTTTCCTGCTTTTTATACATATATACATGCACAATTATAAATAACACACACAGATATATTTTTCAATTAAAAATTAATTGCAATTTTCCTTCATTTAAAAATTATCATATTAAATACGATTTTTTTTCGATAACCTTTACACAAGTTTATAAATAATATTTAATCACATATCATTATTCGCTGAGAATCATTTTAAAAAAACTGGAATATGTCATATACCAGGCAACTCCATTTCTTGTACTATCCACAACCACCTGATATCAATCCATAGTATAAAATAAAGTACCCGGAGAGCGTCTGTCTGTCTGTTTGACTGCGCTAATCTCGAGAACCAACGAACGGATTTGTATGCGGTTTTTAATATTATAGTCTGCATTTCTTCAAAAAAAATTTTTTTGACGGTAGCGGGCCGCTATGCAAATAGTATGATAACTTTTAATAAAATATTTAAAATAATCACATAAATTACATAAAATTTGAGAATGTAAATCATTAAGGGTAGTTTTTTTTACATTCATGTAAAAAAAAAAAGTATTTATTGGATAGTTTAGAAGATATAAGCCAAAATATATCAAAGTTACAACATCCACACGCTTGACACACCGCCGCGCTGCATATATACAAAATCAGAAGCGTTGGCTGTGTTGGAAGTGTGCGTCTTCGCTGTGATGGCACTTGCTAGATATTGATTTGTTTATAAACGATGATTTTTTTTGCTCCGCGGGCGCTCTTTCGTCAAATGAAATTATCTTTATTTGTCAAATGAAATTATCTTATTTGGTCAAATGAAATCTTAATTCTTGCTACGCATTTCCGTCCGTTTTCACGAAATCACTGCCACAGATTGCAGGAAAGCGAGAGGAAAGATTTTATACATGAAAAAATCGTGAAGGAAAGAATTGTAAAGAAGAAGTTGATCTATCTTTTAAGGTTATCTTACACGAACCATTTTCGTCTATAAAATTTCTTCAAATATATACCTTACGTATAATGGTTATCGTGGATCAAAATTGCACTACTCACCAAATCATTTAATTAAATATCTTAGAAGATATGACGAGTTTAAAAAATAAGACGTGGCCATAATTTTACATGTCACGGGGCTATAGGTGGCTAACACATTATATGCATCTCCTGTTATGTGCTCATTATTATTTTATTTTCTTAATTTATTTATAACAAATTTGTCAAAATGCGTTATCATCGACGTTGAGTCGATGTGCTAAATTTCAGTGCTATTATATGATGGGAAGTTTTCGCGGTTTGCTATATATAATTTCGTTTCTATGACCTTCGCCGCTGTCAAAAGAAAAACTGATGTTTTAATTTTTGTGTAAATTTCACACATTCATGATAATTATTTATTATTTTCCATTTATAAAAATTTTGTGCAATCAATAATTTTAGGGCAGTCACCTGATAACATTATATTTTATTTGAAAGTTATTTTAATAATTTATAAATTAGATTAACATTGAATAACCTTGATGAACTCAAAATTTCTCATTTAATATTTTGAAACTTTGGCCTTAGTTGCCTTAACTGAGAAACCTTTTCCGAAATATTATATCGTATTTTGCTAGGATTTTTCAAGGCTCAGGCTTATCAATCCCTTCACAATCCCATCGCATTACAGCATCCACCTGGAAGATGAAATATAACCGTCTAAATAAAAGTTATGTTTCTTTAAATGCTATATACAATTTTACGTTTGCTTTATTTCCAACAATAGTACAGCATAACTATGACCTAAACATTTCTTGTTAATGCAATATATTGTAGAAAGTAGATTAAGCATGAATAATGACAAAACTTCGACGTTTTACAATGAAAAGTTAAATTAATTTTTAACCACTCTCATATTATGACCAAAGTCGTAAAAAAGAGCTTCCAAAAATTTTATATCGGTTTTTATATATTTATAAATTAAAGAAACATCATTGGTTGTAATAAAAATTATTAAATTATTAAAAATATATATGCAAATCCTACTCTAGGCAACTCGAAACAGCAGAAGTGCAAATGCTTAGATGGTCGGCAGGAGTAACACTAAAAGATTAAAAGTTCACTCAGTATTCTTGGTAGCCTGGGTTGTATGGACATAACCAGTAAGCTGAAGGAACGACAGCTAAAATAGTATGGGCACATAAGACGGAGATCACAAGACCACATAGTGAAGCTTCATTGACAGTCATCCAGAGGAAGACCAAAACACTCCTGGATGAATGAGTGCTCCGTCGAAAATCATGAAAATTGCGCAGAAAAGCGGCCTTTACGAAAACGATACCCAGAACCGAAGAAGATACAACCTGAGAACAAAAAGAGGGGACTCCAACAGCCTACCTAGGCAATGAGTTGAGACAGTGCAAGGAAGAAGAAGATAAAAATACAAATGTGAATAAAATGAAATATTGCCTACTTACATATAATAAATAACGTCATGGTAATTATGAGTACACAGGGTATAACAAAGCTGGTCCGCAATATTTTACTGTAGATTCATACTTAAATAATGATGAGTTTCGTTAAATTTCTTATTGTTTTGTAATATTTCTGACTAATATTTTGTTAAACGTTTTATTTCATTAAAATTATTTAAATCGAATATTCAAAATTTTATCACTGCAATACAATTGAAATAAAATGATGAAACCCTGCAGAAATTTGTAAATAATTATTTTGCAAGGCTTTAATTATTTTATTTGACTTTCAATACTCGATAGAAGACAACAACAGGTTTATATTTAACTTCACATCGCCTTTTTCTAAATTATGTTTTATCTTATATTCTTTATACCTCCTTTTTCTAAATTACTGTTATAACTTTAAACAACTATCCATAGGTACTATGTCAATTCTGTAATTTTTTGCTATTCTACTCTTTGGATTTCTTATTTATATTATTATGTAAAAGGTACTTTTGTGCCGTATATTGAAATACATAAATGAATAAATATTAGTTGAACATTTTCATTTGACTGAACATTTTTGACAGATTATTTAGACAAGAATCTTTCGGTAAAATGTTGTGGACCAAGCTCTTTTACACCCTGTATAAGAAGAAATTTATTGAATAATCTGTGGGAGCTTGTCTCCCGTTGTAGGTTCTCAATGTGGATGTTGATGAGGATGAAGTCGTGGTGTTTTAACAGAATTTATTTGATTTTAAACAGTGATAAAAGTTACAAGTGGAGAATATACAAGTACACAGTAATGATTTGTAAAATCGCGAGAGCTTCCGCTGTACTAGAAAGCCACGAGAAAGTGAGATTCTTGACTCTGCTGACGAGGCTTTTTATACCCGTTATGAACAAAGAAAAGCGGATTGTTTTGACTTCAATGGCGCGTGGATATATTTCGTCTATCTCAGCAGAGGTGAAGCTCGTGCCGCGTTCGTGTCCTATACTGAATCTCGCCTTTGTTCTTGGTTGCTGCCCCCTGCTTACATTGTTGCATTCTTGATAAAGTCAGCTTTCTTTTCGTGACCGCTGTACTGAGGGTGACGTCTTCCGGTGTTTAGGCGTCAGCGTATTCGGTACCTCTTTGCTCATTTGTTTGCGTGTGTCTTCGGCCACCACAAATCGATACCCCGACGGACTATGCATAGTAGCCAATCTAGTCAGTAGACCTGGTCTGAAGACTGATGTACGAATCGTTTTCATTTAATTGTTTTACATTATTATTGTGTTTACATTATTATTTCTTTGTATTATTTATTTTACCAATTAGGTTTGCTATTTCTGCAAATAATACCGTTTTCAAAATTATTTCCGGCTCAATTCGAACCATTAAGTGCTGAATAATGTTTTATTTAGTAAATCATTGCATTGTTGTACATATATACCTACGTATTTTAAAGAGAGATAAAACCAAGATATTGCACGTTAAACACCGTATAAGAAACTCGGAATTCATTAGAATAGGCCAGCACACTAATAACGTCGGTTATTTTTCTCCCATCACAAGGTTATGTCATACATATAATATTATGAATTGTGCTGATCCTAACATTGATGCTGATATTCTTGCAGATACCTTATCATCGTTCAAAAATTCACTCATACACAACATCAATTTTCTAAACCTATAGACCTGAACCTATAGATCCACGAAATCAATTATATATTTATATATTCTTATATGATCACACTACATTCAAACACTAAATATATAATACACATATATGTTAAAATACTTGTTACTAAGGCGTACCGAAGAAACTCTTAATTGGGATAATGGGCATTGTCTTCATAAATTATGTTTTATTATTAGAGTATCATGTACCCATTATCCTGTTAGTGTCCCTAATAAATATTTTTTTAAAATTGACATTATTTGATTTCTCCAAAACCTTTAAAATTATTAAAGAATCAGAAAAAAATTCTTTAGAAATAAAACTTCACACAGTCTTGCATGTTTGAGTATACTTAATATTATGAAAGTAAATTCTACACAAAAAATACAGTAAAATCATTAAGTTTATGTCGTACACCATTGAGATAAAGTTTATGTAGCTCGACGGTGATTTTAGTTATCGAGAGAACATTTTTACAATTTCATGTTACTTTTTGCTTTAAAATTCGAGTCACTCATTTCATTTTTATTTTTTTAGCACATGCGCTTGGGCAAATTGAACTTCAGCAAGCTTCTTGAAAAGTTTTACACTAAAGCGGCTCTTTAAAAACTAAAAAAAAAAAACTCTTAACTAACAGGGTGGCGACTACTTTTTAATGAGAAGTACAACTTTTCAAATATCAAAAATATCGGAGAAAATTTTTTTTTTGACTATGTACCTCTCCCTGCTTCTTCTTCTTCCTGAGCCATCTTTCCACTGCTGGATATAGATCTCCATGATCTCCTTATGATCTCCAATTCTCTTTTTTGGGCTTTTTTTATCCACCCCACTACCCACAACGGGAACAATATCATCGGTCCACCCTTTCTTGGTGGGGTTTTCTTAATTAGTGCTGCTTTTAATTTAGATTTCATTAATCTCAGATAACTTTGGTTCAGAATAAAACGTATCGAGAAAGTGAACGTACAGCATAATTATGCTATTGGTTCAAAGAGCATTGTTGCGCAATATACGCAGTATTTTCTGCAATAAGCCTCTCACAGTCATGTGCAGTTCCTTCATCTTCAGTAAAAAATACCCTATAAGCTTCTTCTTCTTTTTTTCTTTTAGTAGATCTGTCGATCTGTGATACAGAAAACTACGCCTCTTGGGATGATGAAGTCCAGCTATCCCTCCATCTTTTCGATGGTTTTCCCGGTGGGCGTTATACAGCGGAGATTTTATTCACTGCTGTTTGCTGTACAACTGTCCATTCGGACTACGTGATCCTTCCAAAATATCCTTCTGGATCTACTCCATCGTGTCCTCTATCACAAGTTTTTCTTAAAAGTAAAAGCATGTCTTCAATTTTTTTTTATTCAATTGCTTCATATAGGCTTCAAACTACCATTCCAATTTTGATCGGATTATGGAATTACTAATTTGCTCGATTTATTTCTCGATCGGCATTTATTAATGAACAAAAAATCTTAATATCTTTGAAAAGAAAATAATGGAGCTTGTAAAAACTAGTAACAAACCCCTTAAGGCGATCGTCTTTCAAAGTGAGCAAATTTCACATTTTTTTCTCATATTTTTTTTGCGCTTTTTATCACATTTATGTATGGAAATTAAAATTTATTCATCAGGTTACATATATTTTAAATACGAGTATCATATTAAAATAACACTAACTACATTATTTAATCATTTAAAAAATAACCAAACCTACGATGTTTTAAAAATAAAGAAAATTGCTTCACTTTGTGGGCCTCTAATGACTGAATGGCCTCATGAGATGTCTTTTTTGCAATAATTTTACAAAATGAGAAGCACAAATGGAAGCAAATTTACCAAGTATACGGCCACCTTCAATGCCAATAAATTGCATAACTGCTACTTTTTATT
This sequence comes from Agrypnia vestita, assembly GCA_016648135.1. NCBI lineage: Eukaryota > Metazoa > Arthropoda > Insecta > Trichoptera > Phryganeidae > Agrypnia > Agrypnia vestita. The sequence continues at coordinate 37,151 of JADDOH010000485.1, forward strand.
CCATTTAAAATACAATTTAGCGTTTAATAATAAAAATATTTTTTACTTTGAGGAATAAATATAATATTAAAATAAAACAATCGCGCTTTTCTCATGCTTGATGGTGTTTTTTCCGAGTAAGGAAGGATTTTCGTAAAGCCTTAAGCACCGCGCTACATCTGGTAAATACACCCTTATTCGATTGTCAATATGTACAAGTGGGTTGGTAAACATTCCCTACTGAATTGGGAACTCTCCCATAAGAATGAGTATGTCTAAATGAAGAAAGGTTATATTTATTTTTATTTATTTATTTACAAGTTTTTTGTCGGATGTAAAAGATTTTTATTCCGTCGAATTTTATTGGTGTGAAATACACGTCAGAATTTTTTTTATTGACTTTGTTGATAATCATCACAGAGGTGAAATCTTCAACACTTTTTTTTATTTGAAAATAGAGTTCGAACATTCCAGGAGTTGGGTATGATAAAAATATATTTTTAAGTAATTAAAAAATATATCTAAACAGTTACAATGTCTCTTTATTAAGAATATACACAAATAAACTTTCACATTAATTTAAATTTTCAGATATTTTAGTAATCAATATTATTTTATTTATTTATTTATGCTTCAACAGGCCAAGAGGCCCAATTACAGATGCGAAACACATCAAAAAACACATAGATTGTTATCTCACTGGGAATCGGATCCGGAACCTAAAAATGTTCTCAGGTTTTTACGGCCAATCAGAATCTTCTGTGTATAGTTTTCTGGGATATTCTACCGCATATTTGTGATCTGTCTGGCCGACTTTTTGAATCCCATTGCAGGGTCCATCATCAGGGCTGATGTGAAAACTATACACAGAAGAATCCGGAACCCTAGGTGTGAGAAATCCGTTTCATACCCACTGGGCTACAAGGGACGGTAATTTTACTATACTATATTATATATTATATTATTGTGTACTTTATTATTCTAGGGTGACCCTGTGAAAAGCTTCAACCATTGAATAGCGTGTATGGTACAATGTATAAATGTAGTCGATGCAAAAGTGGTGTGCCAGGAGAGAAGAGTGTGGCGATGTATCCTGTCTACCTACCCCTACGGGAATAAGATATTACAGTTTATTAGTAAGTTTCAGTGAAAACTATGTTGTTTTCAAACTGTCTCATGTACTTACTAGACCGAAATCTTGCTAAATATGGAATAAATGCCAAAACTATTTCTCCAACAGAACTATTTAATAATTGGAATAAAGTCTACGAAGATATCATAATTATAAGAGGATGATAGATGAATTTAAGGCATGTTTTCTTTTATTCTATATATTTTGATTGCCACTTGTCATCTATTTGCTTTCCTAATGAGTAAACAAATAAATATAAACAATATTTTAATGTTACTCTCCTACAATCTTATTGATTTATAACATCTGGTAGACCTCTTTCCATTTAAGATAATCGAATTAAACCCAGCGTTTCAAACACATTTTTTCGTTGTGTTCGTCAACGAAACAATGTGCGTCATATGCATGGCTTACACATTACACATACTTATTCGATCGTCTATCTTAAATGAAAAGATATATCTACGATCTATGAAAATTCACTTTTTTGTGACATTGGTATATTAAATTCAATATTATGAATAAAAACAAGAATAAATTCTTTATTGCGATATAACAAATTCAATATAAAATAATATAATATTAATTTCTATACATTGTGAAGGAACGTGGAACACGGAATTTTGGAAGGCAAATGAAAACAGTAGCAATAAATTTAGTTTATTTTATACCAAAAAAGCCCTGGACATGAATTAAATTGAAGTATTGTTCTTAATTTTACAGTCGCTAAATATTCCGGTCTTACAAATATTCCACACTTTTTTAATTATTTCTTAATTCGCACTAATTTATGATGTCTCTTCTATTAAACTCCGTTCTATGTTTGCTCCTAGAAATTATTCGCCCGGGTATCCTTTTTTTCATTTGCGCTGGTCACTTAATAGTATTGCGTGTTGTAAATCACGAATTATTGATCACACTGGTTCGCTTGTTAAGGTCACAAAGTGAATTTCCTGAGCCCACGTCGCGTGGCTTCTTAAATAGCGAAAATTGCCTCTAAAGATTTATTCTAGAGGTAAAGAGAAATTTGCTGATGATTCTCTTACTATGAAATAGAAAGGCGTAGAATTCTCTCGAGAGAAAACGCGGTCACGAATGAGCGACTCCAGATTGTGTATATAACAGTCTGCGGTTCCGGCTAACTGAGCGTCATCGCGTGACGTCGTAGCTTATTTTTAGCACTCAGTAAGCACCCAGTGTCAATATTATTTAATTTTAAAAAATAATATATTTTTAATAAAAGTAATGTCAATGTATCTACTCCTTCATCTTTCTAAGACATAAATATTTACTCAATAAGATGGCATATTCGTTTTTATCACCGTTACATAATGCTCGGGCATAATTATCATTATATCTAACATTTTATCTCCATTGAATCACTGTAGCGATATATTTTGTGCAATATTATATAACACAAAGTTCTGCGGGACCTAGTTCTTAGTTGAAGCATGAACATGGGTAAATATAGCGGCGAATCTTGTTAGCGAGTGGTCCGGGAACTTTCTAACATTGGACATGATTAAGAAAAGAAGTTTCTCGCACAGTAAATGTCTAATTTTCCTCTATCTTTCCTATCAATTTCTCTTTTGAAAGTAACTCTGAACATAACTATTAATAAACTTATGACACGGGTTTTGCTCAATATTTTTGTGCGTTCATTTTTTGTACTTCTAATATGTAGTCTACATACTATCAACAGGGTGTAAGCTAATCCATAATTCTTTGCAGGTACATTCCTGTTTAAATTATGAGCAACTATGATCAATATCATGATCAGTTGTTATGGGGATATGCGACATCAAAGTTTGCATTTTTTCTTCAATATTTCTGACTTATATTTTACAAAACATTGAACAGTTATTTTACTTATATCAATCAGTTATAGTTAATTATATCGATTAGAAAAAAATCATTCGTTTCAATACAAATTAAATAAAGTGGTAAAAACCCTGAATAAATACCAATTGAACTGAAATCTTATTAGTATTGGAAGTTTTTATCAATTTATTTGACTTATGTAACGGGGAATGAATTTTTATATTTAATATAAGTTACTATAATTATATTCCAACATTTTACAAAAAATAAGTCAGAAATATTGAGAAAACACATTGATGTTGCAAAAATTGTTGAAAAAATATCTCCATAACTATTGATTTTATGACATCTTTTATGATATCTCCATAACTATTGATGCGTGTTTGCTTGACTTCCCCTCGATTTATCTCTACATGAGCTGGAATATGAAGTTTCTTTCTTAATTATTAGATCTGGTAACTTCTTGAAAAATCTCTCATTTGATATTTTTTGTCTCTTTCAACCAAAAAATTACAAAACATATTATTTTATATTTTTAAATGCTTTTATTTCTCTTTTTTAATAACTTTCTTTGTCTGTCTGTTGTTTATTGATGATATTTTGAAATTGATTTTTCATTAGCTTTCCTACCAGCTAGAGCTCTAACATGACATGATTTCGTAATTTTTTGATTTAAATTAAGAATCACTTTACTCACATTAAAATAATAATCACTTAACTCACCAGCAAAAACCTTAGAAATAGCTGAAGAACATCCTGTTCAAAGATTTGTTTTAAAGTTGTTTATTATTTGGATACGGCAAGAGTGATGCTAAAAAATCAATAACGAATGAATTCAAAGAAAGCGTATAAAAGCGTGTCTTCAAATTTCTTGATTTACTTTTTTAAGCATATAACGAGTAGCTTTTTGGTGTAGAGAATAGCTTTAATAGTAGTTTAATTAGAGATATGACACGTATTCGTGTTCGCATCTCTATTTAAGAAAAACCTAATATTTTGAGCATTTCGATAGCATACTTCACAAAAAGATTTTAACATGGTTATGTCAACATAAAGGATATTGGTTTTTGATTTATTCAATCATGTATTATATATTTGTATCTCATATTTCAAACTAATTAACTTTTAATTAATACCTATTATTATCTTTCCTTATTTTCTTTGCAGAGCCATCATTTCTAAGCTAGCTTTTCTTAACTAAGCTCAACATCCTTAGCTTCTACCACATGTATTAATTTAATATATCAAGATTCGAACATAACCTCAATTTTCTTTATTTTTCAAACTTGGCCTGGAGTTTGTAATATATAAGCAGAACTAAATTTCTAGTCTCCCGAGAAGAGGTTTCAATCCCCAAATACTTGATCACTCGGTGAGTTCCGTACCGCATAAAGAGATAAAATCTTGTGCCTGAGAAAGAATATTCACATAAAATTTATTCGTAAGTATTCTCGTATATTAAGAAAAGTTTTACTAGGAATCAGAAAAAATTTTCAATGGGTAAGTAAAACACACAGACAAAGAAATGCATAAAATAAAATATGCAAATACTTAAATTGTCGGCCCGCAGTCAAACGTACACTACGTGTCGTTTTACCAAAAAAAAATGCCGCTGCAATTGTTTAATATTGACCGGAATATTTTGGTGGGTTGACTTTATCTTCAAAGTATAATATTTTACGAATAAACCTGAGTTATTAATTATTAATATTATAAAACACGGATTCGATGCCTGTGTTTAATGTTTATGTATTTTAAGATAGATTCAAATAATAATGTTCTCATGTTTTCACTGCCACTCTTCTGAATCTTCTGGTTTGTGTCTTCTGGGGTATTATGCCATATTTTACGACCTTTCTGGCTGACGTCTTGTAAAGATATCCGTAATGGGATCCGAAACGTCGCGTCAGCCAGAAAGGTCGTAAAAACACATTGGATACTAATAGTTTTGATTTCAAATTTCAAGTCCAATCCAATCAATTTCCAATTTTCAAATGGGATATTCAGGTAAATAAGGTACGTAAGAGGTTGAAAACTGTATTGGGATGTATGCACAAGATTAAATACTATGTTCCGATACAGACTATGAAAACTATATATCAATCTTTAGGGGAATCGGTAATAAGGTATGGAATAACTAGCTGGGGTCTAACTTGCAAAACTAATATTAGAAAAATTCAAAATATTCAAAATTCGGCATAAAATTAATAAATAAAGAAAGTGCTACTAAAGATATACAGGAACTCTTCAAGAAACAAGGCTCTATGCCAAATAATACTATCTTGTGGTACAAACTAATTACACGATATCATGAAGATGGGACATATAAGTCTAGATTGATTCATAAACATAGTACCAGATTTACGGTTAAAGAAGGACTAAGAATGCCGAAGGTCATAAATAAATATGGACCAAGAACATTAAAATATGTCATACCAAAAATATTAAATAAAATCCCATGTCGTGTCAAAATGGATATTAATAAAAAAGGGCAAAATACAGAATTAATGAATATGTTTTTAAATAAAAGAGACTCATTTTGATTTTGGTAATATTTGTATTTTTTCTTGTATTGTTGTATTGTATTGTTGATTTTTATTTGAGTTTTAAGATCTATTGTAATTAATTAATATGAATGTATTTCTGGTAAATACAATTTATTTATATATATGTATTGATGCACCTACAGACAAATATCAATGTGATGTTTTGTGGGTCTGAGATGTAAAAAAAAAAAAATTAATAAAAAAATAAAAATAAAAACCATATTTATCAAATACTTCGAGGAACCAGACAATCTTTGACTACCAAATTCAAATTAATTCTGTATATTACATTTATTTTTTACCAGTACGCAGAAAGTTGAGCTCTGATCTGTGCATGCAAGTGAGTTACTAGAATTCTACGAGATCAATACAATAATTCGAACAGAATATACTTTGGCATTGCGAGTTGTAGCTTGTAGCGCTTCCATAATGTTCGCCAAAGGCCGTATCCATTTTCCATCCATTCCTTTCGTAAAACATCGTATTGCTAGTGTTGAGTTGTGGCTGGAACACAAACTAACTCAGCAGCATGAGCTGTAATCTCTTGAAAATTTGAAACTTTAACAATAAGCAAGAAAGCATAGAAGGTTATAAATTCGTCTAAATTTAATGTAACGAAATATTATTACGCAATATTATTATCCGTAATATTAATTAAATATAGTGTTATACGTATAAAATTAAAATTAAAAACATAGATATTAATTATAATAGAATTGAGTTTACTTTGAAAACTTTTATTGATGAAATTGGCGTTGAAATTTTTGATTATTAATAACGTTTTTCAAAATGCACGGAATAAAACTGAATGAAATACATTGTTTAATTACAGCATTTTTTCTATGAATTATTGAAGAATTCTGAGTATAACAGTAAAATATTTATTGTATTATTTATATAAATCTACTTATATTATTTGATTAATTACACCTACGTGTTTCGGAAATACCTTTCCATCGTCAGGGTGTTACATATATGTCACAAGATATCAAAATGAATAATGTCTTTTGTTTTTTGTTTTTCTAAATTATTAGATTTTTTTTAAAAATATTATTGCTGATGTTACTCGATTGATTACTCGCAATTATTGGAATTTTTTTAGAATTGGGCTAGTAGTTAAATTTAATTGATTATTAATAATATTTTGTTTGCTATTACATGCTTTACTAATTTTTAATTATTCTAATTATTCAATTTCAGACCAAAATTATTTATGTGTTAAAAAGAAAGTCCTAAATTTTAATCAAAAATCTATAATGTTGTTGAATCAATTGAAAAAATAATGTCATAAGCAAAACATAGCAAAAATGATAAATCATATCGTTTAAAATGCTTTCAGTGTTTGTAGTCATACCATTTAAGCAATGTTTGAAGGCAGTCAAAGCATTATCAACTTTCCTAATTTCGAATGTCTTGAGCTGTGATGTCCGTAACTTTATGAGACTACAGCTTTAGATAATTAGAGTATGACACGTAATCTGCGCGCGGTCTAGGTTACACGCGGGTAGTTATTAATTATTATTATGTCCCGTGATTTTTCACGGGATTATGGCTAGTTTATTATAAAACACTCTAATAGAATAGAAATCTTTAATTACCTAATACTGTCTATGACAAATCTGATATCCCAATCAAAATAAATTCGTTGTCTTTCCGTCTATCCGTCCATCTGTCTGTCCCTCCGTCTGTCTGTTCCTGTAACTTCGAGTAACGTGTCCGTAATTTCGTTCAAATTCACGGCCATTGAAACGAAAATAAACGGCCAAAGATGTGGCTTGAACCCCGGGCGAGCAAACTCGAACGCGGAAACCTACGGATTTTGCCATCATCAACGTATGTGCGGAACCCTTCAAAATTACACTTAATATATCGTTTAGCAAAGACGCGAACCATTTGTACGTAATAATATTATAAAGCGCACAACATATTTTCTTTGGGTAAACTGGCTTTATAAACGTTTACTCCGCAATCAATGACATCATGTTGTAGTGGTTAGGATATCTGGCTCTTACCAGGAGGCTTGGGTTTCGTTCCCTGTATCGGAGTATTTTTTGTCATTTTATTTTTGATTTTATTTGTCTATTTTATTGATAATATTAATTATTTTGTCGAGTTAGTTTTACGCACGTACCCCCACAATTGCAAGGGTTTAAAATAGTACCATTAACTGCGGGCAAGGGATAAAAAAGATTGTTCAAATATTTTGAAAAAAGTCGTTATTACTATTTCATGTGTATCGGCTATGAATAAGTAAATACTTATTCTTTATGGACCGGTATGTAAAATTACCATCATTTTTGATGAATTACAGCTAGTAAAGACATAATTTTAAACAACTTAACTTAAAATATATTGAAAAATATATTCTTTGATAAGGTTTACTCTATTATAGATTCATTATATATTTCATATACTATTCGAGTTTTGAGACTGTCAGTACCTCTCTCTAATCTAATAATTACTATATTAAATTATAACTTTACTTTTTCCATTAAAAATTGCATTATGAGTAAACTAGCAGTGGTTCCGAAACCAGTTGCTTTTACCAAAGATATAATATTTTAAACCGAAAGAATTCGTATTCAATTTGCAATGAATAACTCCAAAACGTACTATCCGATTAAATACCAATCTCACAATCATAGTCAAAATAATGATTAAACTAATCACTAATTAAAATAGTCACCAAAGATAATATACATCTTCGTAGCACTACAAAACAAATAATATCAAAAAATGTAGATACTATATTCTCGATTGCTTTTTGTAGCATCGTACCTCACTGCATCGTTCAATTGAAGACATGAATTAGCTTTATGCAGCCTGCCGTGGGCGCTATAAATTAGCTTAGTGCGCCAACCGTGCACAAAGCCAAGCGACACCGCTTTTTGCCTTTGTCTTTTTAGCCACCGGTGCCCTCGTGATAGGGTGTTTGAAAACTCTTGTGTGATAAATTATTAAAAATGACATTTTTATTAAAACACAAAAGGAGAATCTTTAAAAGAGATAGTTTCGTTTCATCATCTAACAATTTTATATTTCTTGTGTATAGTATTAAAAAGGATGCTAAATTTTTTTTTCTTAATTTGATCCTATGATTTTAATTAATCTTAACATGGTGACCGTATGCATGATTAAATTATATTTTAAAATTGAGAGAAAACAATCTACGTATATTTATTTGGCTCTGCTATTTTACCAAAAAAAAATTTATAAAAGTTAAAACCAAAATAATAAGACTTTCTTTATTTTTCTTTCTACTTTTCCAGCCAGTCAAAGATCCCTGCAGGACATTTTAATAATTAAATTCATCCAGTACTTACTTTTTGCATTAAGTTTACTATGCTATTGTCCTTTTATTAGAAGCCCTTGGCTATTTAAACAATCAATTTATCTAGCCTGCTCATGGCAAGATAAATTTTGATTGGAGATGCATTTACATTATAAAATTACTCCAAAATATTCAAATACTATAATATTGATATGTCAACTATCTTTTCGTAGTACATCAAAAAATATCATATTATTTTACAAAATGTTTGTGTTTCAGCATATATATATATATTTTTTTTTTTAAATATCTTCTACTTCTTAAACAGCTAAGTATACTCAGGTTATTTATTTCCTTTTCATAGTTCCATAAACACGATGCATATAATAAAGCAAATAAAATTTTAAAATTAGTAAAATTTTAATATCAAAAATATATCTTTATAATTATTGTAATTAAACATTTTACTACGACTAAAAACGTACGTACACTGTACGTTTGAACCGTATCACAGATAGTCAGAATATCGAGAAATATTCTATTAGGATGTCTCGCAAACGTTTCACGTTAAGATATAAATTCTCATTAATTTATTCAGCTTGAATGTTTATGCTCGTATTACTGTATCATAAGCTTAGATAACAGACAACGATTTATCTATGGAAATTCTGTGTGCAAGCTGTGAACGTTCATAAATGAACTGGTATATTATATCTTGAGTATTTTCAATTTAATACGTGCTAAATTAACTTAATTATTTAAGTACACACAGATAATTTTTTTATAACTAGATGTTTATAATAACATACTTATATAGAATAATAAAATGTTCAATATTTAGACATAAACAATAATTTCCTATACGACGTATTTAAAATAAATCTTAGGCCCGAATACAGAGACAATACTTAATGATTGAAAGGTAAAATTACGCTTTAAAAGCGTAATTTTCAGTACAAATTACACTTTGATAGCATACTTTAAATCATTTAAGTGGTAACTCTGTATTCGGGCCCAAGTATAATTGCTTCATTTTTCTTTGTATTTTTTTTTAATGCTAATGGACACATTTTATTTTATCTGGACATACGTTCACTCATTTTGTATATTTGGTTTTGTATGTGTGTCTATTTTACCTATCAAAACTTATACATTGATATTGAGGATTTGGGTTTGCACACACGAGCAAACGTTAATTTATTAAACATGATTATTATTAGGGAATGACCGGCCAAGGTGATCAAATATAAATTAAAAAAAAACAAGAAATATACAAAAATCTACACGAATGGTATATGCATGTCTTGATTTACCTGAAACTTTTCAGGTGACTAACTTTGTATTTCAGTTTTATTTGGTTCAATCACATCTTCTTTTGTTGACATTTTCTGTTATTGACTTTTGCTTTTGATATCACCGTCCTCGTAACACATAAGATATCGCTTTGTTGTTGCTGTAAATTTGATATTTTTTGACACGAAAAAATGTTGTTGCTGTTTATTCGTCAGTTGTTTGACACGAGAAGCTATTGTTGCTGTTAATGTGACAGTTTACTGATACAAAAAAATCAGAACGTCCGTTTTGATAAATAAACAGCGGTATGTATGGAAACCGTAAAAATTTATGAGTGTTTTGTAATTCATAAAATATTTAAATATATTATAGATGAGTTTAGCTTGCAGAGATTATTCGTAATGATCATTAATTAAATTAGGTAAAAAACATAAATTATCTTACCTCTACGTGAGTTTAATGTATAATACCTCACCCATTGATTAGAGATTCTGTTACTCTCTTTTAAGTAGAAAAATATAAAATTATAAATTAATTCGCGTAGTTTTTGTATTTTCGTTTTTGATCGGTAAATTTGGTTAAAAATAAAAAGCACATTTAAAAATTAAAAGATCAAATGTATTGTATTGTAAAAATTGTAGTAGCAATTTTTTGTAAGTTTTTATTCTCAGCTGTAGATGAGGACATCGGTAGTGCTCGAAACTAGTCGTGTATAGCTTAAACTCAAACGTGGATAAATAATATATATATTATATAATATATATATATATAATATATATATAATATATATATAAGAATATATGTCAATAATCAAACATGATTGTTGCATGCGCTTAAAATTAAAGTTAACAGTCTACCTTTTCAGAAATTAAAAAAGTAAATTTTCTGGACTTTAAACTTTTAAAAACTGCATACTACGCTTTCTGTCAGTAAATATTAATAAATAAAGACTACAAGAGCAGATGAAATATTTATTAAATAGACGTTTTCTATCTGAGACAAATCTACGGCTTAACTGTCGTAGGTTAAATATATAAACACACTTCAAATAAACCCAAAACATAATTCCTAGACGCAGAAACAAATATTAGATTCAAGTCCCAAGAGCGCAAAACACTTTTGGGCAAAGAAATTTTAGACTCCTAGGCTCACAACTACACAATACAATGCTAGAAAATGTTTTAAAAAATGTAATATATAAGTACGCAAAAAATATAAAATCAATTATTAAAATTTGGATAATAGAGATGTGTCGATCATTTATTGGGACACTAGTCAAAATAAAGTGACAATCTAAATGTCAAGCTAGGTAACAAAATAATTTGTTATTTATGGCAGAAAGTAGATGATGAATCAATGATATTTTTCTTTAACCAATTTATATATAAGGCACTTGCGTCTAATTAAATCAAAATTGTAAACTTTGGAAAATTAAAAATGTCTTAACACAGATTACTAACGAGACAGGCATAATAAAACTGCACCTAAAATTAACGCATTTTACGTACAACATTAAAATAAATAGAATAAAGTAAATTTAAAAAAAAAATACATGACTCTCTGATGTCAAAATAACTTTGTACATCCGTTACATGAGTTTTAGGAAGAGCTATCCATTAAATGTTTTATCATAATAGCGTGAGCAATAAATCCTCGAGCGAAATTAATAGCTGCTCATTTTGTCTTTATTACTTTGCAATGGTCAGTTGTAAAATTTCAAAATTCAATAATTTGTACGACATTATGTTTACAAATGTCATTGTTAGTCCTTTTTTTAAACAAGCCAAGTAAATACAGATTAATGAATATTTTGAATGGAATAACTGCATTATATTCCGTTTAATAAAAACATATATTTTTAACTTTTTTATTTTAATGTTTTAAAATTATTTTTATTTTTACTTTAATTAAATAAACCATTTTTTAATTTTAATTTTTTTTTAAAGAAACACTGAACACACGTCTTACATCTTTGATGGCAATACTAATTTATGTAATTCTCTCGTATGTCATGCATATGGATCGTTGAAGATTCCTTTCTCGATAGACGAAAAATCACCTAAATTCATTTTCCGGAATGTATGTTAAATTATACTAGTTTTACTATCACACGAGTAAAACTGTTATTTTATAATGGCCTATCGGTAATCGGTAAATATATTATTTAAATATATTATTAAATATGGTAGAACCATAAAATATTTTGGAAATTTTTTTATGGTTCTAACATGTTTCAATAATAATTGCATAATAAGACTAGTATGTATGTAGTTCCACCAATCAATCAATTCAAAACAATAAAAATATTGAGTTAGTGTACGTTAATCAAAATGCATAATTATTTTCAAATATACTATAACCAACCATTAGTAAAATTCCTGTGGGAAATTTTTTAAATGCTTTACCTAAAAGTGCAAGAATATTTGCATAATTAACTAGCAGCGGTGGGTGCCTAGCCTTTGGCGGGATTCAGGGACATATGAATATATTTCCTTTATTTATTTTTAAGTTGTATATTCATTAAATGTGACGGATTGGAGAACGCAAGTTCCTGTATTCCGCCAGCAAATTATAAATTAAATTATATAATAAAAGTATTAAGCTAAATAATAAAAATAACATGAGAAAACTAACTATACATACAAATTATTTAAAAAATATGGAAAAAATAACAAAAAAATTAAACCTTGTTGAAAAAAACAAGTAATCAAATTACACAGTAAACTGCAAATTCTCAAATTGTAAAACTAAATGAGATTGTGAAAAATATCTGAGGTGAGGAAAATACAATAGAGGGTTTTCATGGCCTTCAGAATTTTCTGGTTTTAGTTTTCTGGGATATTCTGCCATGTTTCTACGACCTTTCTAGCTATCCTATTGCAGAATCCAACGCAACTCTTGAGAACTGACAATGGACCCCGCAATGGGATCCAAAAAGTCGGCCAAAAAGATCGTAAAAACACGACAGAATATTTTGTAAAACTTTATTTATTTAGTATCATTCTTGAAATGTCGCATACATAAATATTCGTATATTTACGTATACGCACTATTCAGTGCTGTACTTTATTTCTATTTATATTTTACTTTAAAATAATCTATAGTTACATGACTAGAATTTTTACAAAATAAATATAAATCATATATGTATCTCGTAATATTTTCTGTCAGAATTATTATTTAAAATTAATAAATAAAAATCACTTTTATTGAATACATGTTAACCTAGGTACCCCCTTATTGAATTGGTTTTGAATACACCCATGACTCCAATTAAACACATTGGTTTTGAATACACCCATGACTCCAATTAAACACAATATTCATCATTATTTTAATCAACACTAAATTAAACTTTGTAATACACCCACGTTGAGTTACATTTTATTACAACTTTAGTATCGAAAAGACTAGTAGCTTTCATCATTATATACAAACATTAACTAACATAAATACAGATTTTTTCAATCTACATATTCCAATAGGGTAATGGTGTAGTGAGGAAGATTTTTTTGGTCATTAGGGATAAACAAATTGTGAATCAGTGTCGTTTTGTGGAACGTAATGTTATTCAGAAGTTTTTTCTCAGAATTTAAATTCTTTAAGATTTGTCTATCTACAAACTCCAACAAAATATGATTCGATAAGTCAAAAATCTTCATTATCAATTTTGTATGAGGGACCTAGTTGAGTAAGATTAATTAATGCCGATAAAATTGTTGTTATCAATTTTGTGTTCTGTGTGTTGTTTTCTGAGTTATTCTGGTGTGTATAAATGGCTTTTCTGGCCCTGATGATAAACCCTGCAATGGGTTGGTTAGAAAGGTAATATAAACGCGGCAGAATATTCCAGAAAACTACGCACAGAAGATTCTGAACTACTGAATTTTTATGAATTTTGTGGTTGGAAAATTTCGAAAAATTATTCTTTCTTTGAAAAATTGAATCAAAACTGAAACTACTGAATGATTATATTAATCGGTTAGGTTACATATTTATTTTAATATTTAGCTCACTCTGTAGATGCGGGAGGTTGCGAAGCTAACATCAAGTATACCATTCAATGACGCAACAGTGGTTCGAGGAGCTCTGGATCTTGTTATGTTGTAAGGAAGATTAATTAAGATAAAACACAGGGCGTTTTGACCCTTGCCCATTAAGGACTAGCTGTTGTTAAGTTATTCAGCAGCATGTAATAGATAATAGAACGAGGACCTTTGTTCCTGTTTAAATATAATTCATATCAAAATTACGCATATTACTGCCATTTGAAAGCCTTACAAATTTATTTATTAAAATAAGATTTTTTATTTTTATAAATATATTAATAATTTAAAAGTGTAAAGTTAAATAACAGTCCATGATCTAAGTATTTTTAAAAATTTTTTTGGAGTAAAATATAACCTTTTTAAATTTTTTTTTGGTAAAAAATATACTGGTCTTAATTAAATCAGTTCTTTGCACTAGGTTCTTAACATTTTCGAAGTCAGGGAGCACTTTTGACAATGAGAGAAATTAGCGAAGCACCAAAATCACAAAGTCAGAAAACAAACAAAAACATACAGACAAAACTTCCATGAACTCCTTGTAAATGTGAGTGCTGCCGTCTAGCCATCATTTGTTCAACTTAATTATATACTCGTTCACTGTGAGGTTTGAGTAATCCAGCATTAAATTTAATCCAGCATAAATAGATGAACCGAAATTAAATTTCAACTTTTTCGCGGAGAACAACGAGATTGTGGTTAAATAATTGGTTAAATCTTAACAGAACCACCGACGTCAAAAAAGATTAAAAACAGCTTTTCAGCTGAATAAATTCTGTCATTGAAAGATTTGGCAGATACTTCGTGGTGCAACATTATAATTTCAAATATGTTTTATTATACTTTGTAATACACACACAATATGAGTTATTAAATTACAACTATAGTTTCGAGAGGAGCAGTCCCTCTCAACATCAGGTATAGATAATAACTAACTTAAATACAAAATTTATCAATTTAATTGGGTAGGTCAGGGGGGGTCAGGGGGGCGCGCGGCAGGGAAGGGTATTTTTTTCGCCGAACAGCTCTAGGAGTGGTGAACTGGACTGAAATGTGATATTATTTATTAATGTGTTTCCAGAATTTAAATTTTTTAGGATTTCAACGGTTTCCAAACTATTCATTATCCATCGTCTATGAGGAACCGAGTGGAGTAATTTTAATTTGTGTCTATCGAAAGAATGATTGGTGTTAATTATATGATTGGCAAATTCGGAGAAATTGTTATTTTTTAAGCAGCGGCGATGTTCTTTTATGCGTGTATTTAAGTTTCTAGTGGTTTGGCCTATATACTTTTTGTCACAATCTCCGCAAGTAATTTCATATATCCCACCTTTTTCTAACATACCTATTTTTGTTTTTGAATTTAGAAGAATTTTACCAATATTATTGTTTGTGTAATAAGCTGGTCTAATATGAGTAGGGAAGCAATTTGTAATTTTATTAGAAATCGGACCATTATAAAGAATTTTTCGCCAAAGTGTATTATCGGTGGTTTTAATATTTTTGCCTGAGTATAAATATGTTTCGATAAGTTTATTATTAATTTTTGATTTCAACATTCTATCTATTAACGCGCAATTATATCCATTGTTAATAGCAATATGTTTAATTATATTTACTTCGTTATCGTAATCAATGGTGTTAAGGGGAATTTTAATTAATCTATTTAACATGGAATGGAAGCTGGCCATTTTATGCGCTGTCGGATGGGAAGACGATGCAGGAATAACGGTATCGGTATGTGTGGGTTTTCGGTAAATGTTAAATTGTAACTTATTATTATTAACTTTGATAGAGAGGTCCAAAAAATTTAAACTATTATCATCATTTTTTTCGAGAGTGAATTTGATATTTTTGTGTTGTACATTAAGGTAAGCGAGAAAAGAATCTAGTTGTCTATCAGTGCCCGTGAAGATACAAAATATATCGTCCACGTATCTATACCAACTGAGGATGCATGAATTAACGAGGGGATGATCTGAATTTAACAAGTCTGTTTCTAGTTTGTTTAAAAATATATCGGCTAGAATGGGAGATATTGGGGAACCCATGGGTAATCCGTCACGTTGTTCGTAAAAAATATTATTGAATTCGAAATAATTTTGGTTCGTGCAGACATTGAATATAGTTATTATCTATACCTGATGATGAGAGGGACTGCTCCTCTCGAAACTATAGTTGTAATTTAATAACTCATATTGTGTGTGTATTACAAAGTATAATAAAACATATTTGAATAAATTCTGTTTTAATGTAATAAAAAATCTGTAATGTATCTAGATAGACGTCTGTCTGAGCGCTAATTGGAACCATGTATTTTATAATACCTATTCGCTAACTAACTAACTAACTTACCATCACGCCGTTTCCCCGTTTCCCCGTTTCGCCGTGGGGGTAGGCAGAGAGGATAGAGCGCCATACTCTTCTGTCCTGACATACAACTTTCGCTTCGTCTACATTTATACATCTTCACATGCAAGCTCGACGGTTGTTCAGGCTTTTAACAGTATCTGGGTAATCTGGTCATGCCACGTCTTCCGTGGTCGCCCTCTCTTTCTGGCGCCGTCAACACTTGCATCATATATCTTTCTAACCATTCTTTCCTCATTCATTCGCTCAACATGCCCAAACTACCTGAGTGACCCTATTTTTGTTATATGTATTATGCTACGATCAGCTTTATATCCATTCCTTATATCTTCATATTTTACTCTATCATACATGGATTTACCGCACATACGTCTAAGGGACCTCATCTCCACTGCATTCAATCTATTTTCGTTCCTCTTCTGCCAGCTCCAGGCTTCACTTCCATATAATACCTATTCGCGATATATTAAAATAATAAAATAAAACCATGAAGAACATTCTGAAGACTTATTTTGGATCCCAGATTTCCTGGCAATTGATTCTTCCTCTTCAATAAACGCAAAATCACTTTGTGGTAACATTTTATATGATTTTAATGAAAATAATTAACTTTTTTTCAACCACTAATTTTTTTATTAAACACTTAACATGTTTCCAGATCAAAGGCCCCTTCTTTAGGAGTATTTACCCAGTGTTTTAGTATCCTCCTGAAAAAGGGTCCTTTGGTCTTGAAACATGTTGAGTGTTTAAAAATAAAATTAGTGGTTGAAACAAAGTTAATTGTTTTAATTATAATCAAATAGATTCTTCCTCGAAAAATTTAGGACATCACGTCAACAAACAAGCTTTGTGTGTACTATAATACTGCGCAAAAATTAATGCTTTAAACAGAGATTAACACACATTAAATGCAATTTTACAAATGTTGTAATAATTATGATATTGAAATTAAAATAACTTGGAATCGACAATGTTTCAAATAGCAAGTTAAGCTCGCTAGATGTGGAAAAATTCAATCAATCAATTTCAACGAATCGTGAAGCCGTACACGAACTCATGCAGATCACCGCGAAATTCTCATCAATTCATGTTTATAGTAGTATTCTATCTTTGTATTATATTTTGGGGATTTGTATTTTTGACAGAGGATAATTCATTCTACTTGCTGTTCTGAAGGGTGACAAAAATATTATTATTTTATGAATACAATAAATTTGAACCATTGCGCATTTTATATAATTTAAACCATAAATTTTAACCATTGCGTATAGTGAACGTAAAAAATATTTAAAGGCAAGGGGAAAACGGGATTCGTAATATACGAAATTGGACAGAGATAAGGGCGGTGAAAGAAGTGTTTCGAGCCGTTAGAGATTGGAAGAGATACTTTCAAGTGATAGTCAACGTTGAATGAACCTTACACAACACTACGAGAAGAAGAAGAATATGGAGAACAAATGTTTTGGTATAGGTACTTGAGGAATTGAATCGATAAAATGGCTATGGTCAGGAGTAATTTGTTTCCTTCATTTACCATATTCTATCGAAGTTTGGCCACCAAGTCGCAATATGCTATTTTATCCTGTGCAACGTGTACTAGATCTCCAATTAGCAATTTGAATATGGGTCACATCTTTCTATTTACGCCTCTTAAAGTTGGATCTATGAGATTACATTATTATTTGTAGAGAATGTGTCTGAAGTATGCAGTATTCGTATAATTTGCTTCAATGGTCATATGGTCAATCCAGGAGATTCTGGAGAGAAGTCAACGTTCATGCAGCATAACCATATCTCAAATGTCTCCAGCATTTAATGGTCGCTTTTTTAACGTCTAGAAATCGACTCGACGACATTAAGCAGTACTGGTAGGTATGACGTAGCATTTTATTACCCTCTAACGGGTGCTCAGGCTGATGTTTCGATTACAGAAGAGATTCTTTATCTTCACAGAAGTGCTTTTTGCCATTTTAATACATATTTTTATTTAAATTTTCAAAGGAAGCAAACACTTGGTGGTGATACATTATAATTAAATAAATAATAATAACTTTGTTATATACCACTTATATTTATTAAAAATCCAACCGGGTTTCGCTACTACCGTAGCTTCTTCAGGGATCTTAACTGTCTAAAATGTATTGTATGTTTAGACAGTTAAGATCCCTGAAGAAGCTACGGTAGTAGCGAAACCCGGTTGGATTTTTAATAAATATAAGTGGTGTACAACAAAGTTATTATTATTTATTTAACATATTTTTATTTCGAAATTTGGATCTCAGTCAATCAGTATCATTTAACTTTATCGCTGTATTATAGGCACTACGCGGATTATTGATTCATTTTTCGTTCACTTAAATGTCTATGGAATCTATTAAAACAAATTCTGAGTACTAAATATTTTACAGGGTGGAGAGAAAATGCGGTTTAACTGTATGTCTTATAAAATTCGTATCTCCTACCTCATATGACTTTACACATCGAGCTCTTTTATTTATTTTAAAATATTGTTGTGTTTTTATAGCATAGATCCCACTAATCGTTATCAGCCAGTTTCTCTTGACAATAATTTCAAATATAAAACTAACAGCATTGGACAGCACCAGCAGCAGCATTCAGATTTTATATTATTCTGATGTAGTTTCTTTAGTTAGCACCTTTCCAATATTTAACAGGTTAAAAACAGTACTTAAAAAATTACATTTATTATCTTTAAAGTATTTTTTAAATCTCGGTCGCGATGAAAGTTTAAATTCCTCTTGCCGTACCTTAGTCGTATTCAGCATTATGAGTATATTATTTCTAGATGAGGCATTAAGTGGATCCTCTTTTTTTAAATGAAAATAATCATGATCTCTTTCAGTGCTAAGCTTTTGACGTGAAGTGAATGTTTTTTAATGGGCCATTTATTTACCTTACAAAACCACACGCCAGAGAGGGTCCGGAATTTTTTTTAAATCCTTATAAGTACTAAAAAAACACAGTTGGAAAATACAGTATGTTTCCCACAAAGTCAGTCTACTTTTTTTATACGACTCCATTCTTCATTTCCATATATTCGATTTGGCACCAAAATCGCTCATCTTACTTCGTATGATAGATTTCCACTATCTATAATTGGCATTCAGGGTACCGTCCTTATTTACCGTAGTCCTCTTCTACTTATGACCACTCCCTGTATATTCTACACTTTTTTTTACTCGTCATATTCACTGTTTCTATCAAAATTCTCCCGTATAGTTTGCCAACAGAGCTCAATAGATTTGTAGCGTAAAAGGATTAAATTATATTAATTTAATTTAAAAAAAATAATTTTAACATTATTCTGCATCAATGCAACTATCGCCCACCACTTATTGATTAGTTCAGCAAGTTTTAAATATCTCACTTAATATAATACTCAATCAATAATTTCAAAAATTAATAAATCATGTATTTTTAAATTTACTCAATGTTACATTTTTTATTATAATTGTTTTAACCCATTTTTCGCTGACGTTGCGACAGCGCAACGATTATGTGAACAGGTCGTATTCTGAGAATTCGGTAAGGAATTTCCGTAATTAGCTTAGGTGTGTATTGTCAAGGTCTTATTATACCCTTAAATAGGTTCAGGTATAAATATATTATATTTAGTTACAATTCAGAGGTCTTCAAAAAAGGACACGACACAACACTCAGGTAAGCTGTTTTTGAATACATTATATTTTTAAGACATTGCAAAATATTTAAATATTTTTTTATCATTTCTTAAAAAAAATTATATGAAATTTAATAATGAATAGTTTTTGTAAAAATAAAAAAACTTATAAAGTGCAAATATAATACGAATTATTTGGCCGTTGCGTCAGTGCAACGTCAGCGAAATGTGGGGGTAAAATCCATTAGAATATTTTACGCACGAATGCCATCAATGAATTTTAATATGTGATTTTTTGCTTTATAATGAATAAAAAATATTTTTTTGCCGCACAAGAGGCTGCTGATTTTATTGCATAGAACTGGAATGTTGATAGTAATGAAGAAGAAGACATTCCAGATGTAGTTATTTTACCTCCTGCAGTATCCGAACTTACCGACTAAGAGGACTTTGATGATAATGATTTACACGAAGACGATACATATAACCATGTACTCAAGGATAAAGCAGGAACCTTGGAAGTAAATTCAAAAAGTTTGGTGAGTGAACCTTCAATATCTCAGTGTTCAACTTCTATGCCAGGGAAAATGCAATGGTTCAAATCACAGCCAAGTCTTGGACATTAGCTTTGTCAGATGGATACATTCATGCTTTTGATCTATATGTGGGAAAAACTGTAGAGCCGTCAAACATTTATAATTTGGGTATTGGAGGAAATATGACGGGTTTTCTGAAAAATTTAGAAAATCCAGCTCACCATATTGTTTATTTTGATAATTTATTTACATCTATCCCCCTTATGATATATTCGAGGAATAATTTGTTTTTCGCCACTGGCACAATAAGAGAAAATCGTCTCAAGAATATTGGATCGTTAAAATCCTCCAAAGAAATAAAAAAAATGGAAAGGGGTGAATTCGATTATAGATTTGAAAAGAAAACTGTGATTGTAGTTTTTCGATAGAAGGATAGTGCTATAGTTACAGTAGCTTCAAATCGTGATGGGATTGAACCAATTAAAAATATATCAAGGTACCTTCTCAAAAATTTTAAAAAAACTATGTAACTATCACTCAACCTAATGCTGTTACACAATATAATCGTTTAATGGGTGGAGTTCATTTAACGAATAACTTTGTTTCCAACTACAGAATAAGAGTTCGCGGTAAAAAGTGGTGGTGGGCCATATTTTCAAACTTCTGTGAAGTGGCAGTATGTAATTCATGGAAACTCTATCAAACGGTTCATCCTGAAGAAAATATGTGCCTTTTAAATTTTAAAAGACATATAGCACCCACATTTATGAAATTATCAAAAGCGAACATATTGTGCATAGGAAAACCTTCTAGATTTTCAACGTCATCAGGTTCAAATCCAGGCACTTAACATTTTTTGAAAAGAAATCAAAACAGAAAAAGATGCAAGGTGTTATTCCCAAACATATTCTATATGTGAACTGTGCAATGTCGCGTTACATCATAAATGTCATGAAACGTACCACAAAGGAAAATAGAAATACTAAAATCACGTAAATACCTTTATATGTTTTTATTGTTTAGTCATAAGTTTTATATATCCAGTTTACGTTTTATCTCCATAAGTTAGTAATATGTTTAGTTTTAAGCAAATATATATTTTTCTTAATAGTGTATAAAAATCTTGAGAAATAAATGTCCTAAAAACTGTACATGTTTTGTTTCATACCTTTATCGTTTACCCCCCTATTTCGCTGACGTTGCAAAAATGCAACACCTCAAATTTTCCAAATTAAAAGATTTTTCCATATTTTTTCGACGAAATTTTCTAAAAGGTATAGTTTTAGAACATATTCTCAAATTTCATGAAAATCGAACAACGAGAACTGGTAGCGGCGTTTAATGGGTTAATACAAAGAAATCGTTTGCTTGAATATAATGAACATTTTCATAACTATTCTATCGAACTATTTTATATATATATACTCTATAGGTTTTTAACAATTTTAGTGCAAAAAATATCCAAAAAATGCATTTCAAATTTTTTAACCATATTTGACAATCAAATTTTAAATTTTCTATACAATATGATTTTTTCCGTATCCAATTCTGGTTGCCGTAAAGTTATGAAAAACTTCTAACAAAAATAATATTTAAGATTTTTATTAGCTCTCTGTTCTCTGGATGACATGAAGATACAAGATATTTTTCGTATATTTTTTTCAATCTTGAGAGGGTGGTTGCACCCATTACCCGCAGTCAGAATCCGCCCTCAGTGCAAAGCCTGTTTATTGCATCAAGCGCCGTTTGAGAACGGCTGTTTTGCGAACTAATCAAGAAACGAACTGTACTTCTAACTTCCTCGGAAAGAGTATTCACTTCTGGAGCTATCGCGCCGCTCTTTAATGGCCAAGTTCGAGGAAAGTTCGATTCAACTCGACCAAACTGAACCTCTTATGCCGTGAAACGAAGAAACGAAATGAAGGGGAATGATGATAAATCTCTATTGAAATGGCAGGCGTCATGTTGATTTTTTTGAAATATTTTATATTGAATTCACCGCCAATTGATTGATTTATATGGAAAAATCTTGGAAGTAAAAATGAACACTTCTCATCTAATCGAGTTGAAATTTTGTACATCGAATTAATGTCGATGACGATGCATTCTCATGTATATTTTGAGTCACAATGACAAACACGCACACAAAAATTTGCAAAATCATCTCAGATATTTTGGAAAGTACCTAGTTTATGTTACTTAAATTATCTAAATCATGGACTCAAGACTTAATCTATTTATTTAACAAAGGTGCAAAACAAAACCCTCCGCTGGATAACGAAATTTGCCTTGATATTTGTGAGATTAAATTTAAATTCATGCTTAATCGAAATTTCTTAAGTACTATCTTATCCACATTATAAACAGGTAATTGGAAAGTTTTTATTTTTGGCAAATCAAAATAAAGTTATTACTTTTTTGATGAAATGTCAGTTTTTTACTTTAAATGAAAATTACCACGGGCCTCATTTGGACTGCTGTTTTAAACATATTAACAGGGGGTGATTTTGAGGTTTCTGGATTATGCTCAATGAATGGGCATTGAAAAATTGCTAATAATCTCAGAAACGTTTATTTTTCAATAGTTTGATACTATGCAAACAATGCGTTTCGCTATATTACTTATCGAGGGATCTACAAAGAAAACATTTAGGCGAATAAATTTTGAAAAATTCGCAATACATTTTAAAATCAAATAATTGTTACAAATATTGTCCAAAATATTATGTATGTACCTTATTTCAAATTTGGAAATGAATCCACCATATACTAAGAACAGTAATACGTCTTCATACAACTGGCAACATACAAACTGGCCGCTACCCATCAGAAAGTGTGCGTGCGTGCTCGGCGCCGTGTACGCACGCACTGTGACGCACACATCAGTGCCATTCGCGCTCGCAGCCGCCGCTTTAGAAAAAATATGCGCTTCCTGTAAAAAATGTCTTTTTTTATGTTTGTGGCGCTTTACTAAAAAGGTGTGTTGATAATCACAAAGACTGTGAGTTTTTAAAAGTCTACGTTGATGTTTATCAGCGTTCTTGCAATTTAAGTGCAGAAACTAGGTATACTAATTACAGAAATTTTCGGGTTTCGTGTCTACCTTATGCGTCAAAATCTCAGACGCTACGAGTTAAAAGAAAGGGAGTAAAAATAAAGTAACAACCCTAGCGTCAACACAAGAGTAGGATAATAACTCGCCGACAGACCGGAGATATAATACTGTTCTGGGTATACTGTGTTATTACTTAACAGAGATGAGGAAACTATTGTTCAGAGAAATGCTCTTAAAGAAATCATGGAAAAATTTATTCACAGATTAATCGAGTAACCTGAAAAAATAATTTTCAATTTTTTTTTTTTTTCAATTTTTATTTTTATTTATTACATAATATGTACATTACAAACATTCTGTTCAATGCATATCTAATCCCAAAATATAGAAGAAAAACATTTCAGTATTTGAGACAGCAAATAGAAAAATAATTTTGATTTATTTTTTATGTTACGAAAACCATAAAACTTACTAAGATAACCAATGAGGGATTTCTAATTCATGTGTAGGAAGATGATATATGCTGACTCAACAAGATTTCGATTTCGTGCATACTTGACCCAAGTTAGTGTTACAATAATGTCAGGTCGATAAAATAATTAAGGTGAGTCAAATTGTGAGGGTCACATCGTCGGGAAATAATCGAGTCGGGTTTTAAAAATTAGGTTAATAGATACGGAACATAATAATGCAGATAAAAATAATACGGCGTAAGCAACCTTGTGTTGGATCTGAAATACTTATGTCACTTCATCATCAGGTCTCCACATAATATCGACCGCCGGCCTTGCTACGCTCTCGTCTCGGGAGGACCTTTCGCCGCGCGTTTTCTTAGCCCTACTTTTTTTTATTTATTTTTTTATTTTACTTGTATATCTTCACTAGCTACCGGAGATTATCTCCAGGCGAGAAATTTACATACATAAGAACATGCAATGCTCTTTGATTCCAAAAAGATTGGAAAAAATAATAAAAAAATTTGAAATAGCTGAAGAAAAACACCAAATTATATAAATATTTGTAAGACAATTTGTCTATTTTGTGATCTAATTTAAAGTGACAAATCAAACAATGTGTTGCTCTGTAAAAATAAAGTTTTTATTTTAACTTTTACATTTAGAAAACATGTATTAATTATCTTATGGTATTTAATATTTTATCTCACCTGTAAAAAAAATTAAACGACATTCAAAGTTAATTTGCCGATTCCGATTCGTTATATAAACTGTAAGATTAATTTTCTAATATTTCAATCACTCAAATATCATTCCCTTAGACCATAAACAAAAACGCTCTTTTCAATCTCCGGTAGCTAACGCCATCTCTTGAATCAACCAAGACAACACGTCAATGACTTTTTAAAAGTGCGCCATAATCAAAACACAAAGGGATCCTAGATAATATGTCTAGGTATTCCTTTACATATTTTTAAATTTTTTACTATGTTTTTAATTAAATTAAGTTTTATTTTTCAAATTGACCTCTATTAATTATTAAAAAGACTAAAAAATTTTAGATTTTTTGTATTAATTCTACTTACTCATACAAGAGAAGTGAAACTTTCAACGAGTACATAATATGCCAATTAAATGCCGCTTCTTTGGGGAAATATTGTGGGGTATAAAAGTAAACGCAGCAATATCCAAAAAAAAAATGTTTTGAATGCAGTTACCGAGGATCACTATTTGAAAATGTTCTTTATTGTAAATTTTACGTTTTTTTCGTTTCAAAATCATATTATCTATTAACTTATAAGGCTACGCTTCCTATAAAATCTTGAATTGAGTACGTTATAAATTAGAAAACGATGACTGCATTTATTTTTTTATTGGATATTGCTATCTTTGCTTCTATACCCCACAAGTATGTATGTACCTGTGTGTATCGGTTGCGATATATTTCGACATGGGAGCGTGCATACAGAGAACAGAGCACGAACCTGGATGCAGCTCGGCGACCGTGGTTTTCGCACATCCGGACCCGCTGCACGGAAGCTGCCTTCCGGAATAAGATATTCACAGAATGTGATTGAATTCACGTGGCTTCCCAATGCGGTTATTTTCATATGCAAGAAAATTTTCTCATTTTTATTACTGATTTTTTGCATTCAATCGTATAAAAAATTTAATAATGATGTGTAATGAATATTAATATACCTATATCTGGGACACAAGATAAAAATAGGTAAAGAGAATTAAACATAGGAATTGCCAAGACGAGTAGGTATGAGCTGGACTACTTTTGGCAAACGTAAAAATAGTTTTGAGGTACGAATTAGTTTAAAAAGAAAAAACTTCTAATCCTGCATACTTACATACTGCATACTGAAGACACAGACATAGAAGGAGAAATTATAGTATGTAGTAGTAGGAGTTTTAGCATAAGAGAATAGAATTATAAATTATAAAATCGTTGCAATATCGGAGAAGTTCGCGTCGGAATAGGATTGATACAAGGTTTCCCACTTTTGTCAATCCTGTTCACCCTTTATATGGACAAGATAAGCCGGAAAAGCCAAATATCAAGAGCCGTGAGAGTTGGGGGTGTGGAAATCGATTCCTTACTCTTCGCGGATGATACAGCGAGGCTGGCGTCCACACAAGAGGACGTACAAAAATGGTTACATTCCTTTAATCAAGAATGCACTCAAGTTGAGATTGAGATTAGTACTCCCTAAATAGAGGTTAATAGTCGTAAGAAGAAACAATAGCAGTGCTCAATCAGCATGGTAAAACCCATCTGAAGCAAGTCGATTAATTAAAATACCCTGGGGTGGAATTTTCTAGTGATGGGAGGCAGGATAGATATAAGAATCGAAAGCGGCCGGCGTTCTACGTTCTCTATATGCACGGTGATAAGAAAATCCGAGCTGTGTCAAGACAAAACTGACTCAAATTATGTGTAGGAATAGGTCTACCCTAATACATGGCCATCAAATTTGGACCCTGAACGGAGAAAAATTGGGAGCAAGGGTCCAGACTGCCGAGATGTGTTTTATAAGAGGGGTAGCGGGAGTCATAACTGTGGACAGAGTGAAAAATGCCGACATATAAGTCACACAATATGTATGGAGTCCCTACTCTTACATATAGAAAAACCACAAATATGGTGGCTCGGACATGTTCTTATAACGCTACAAAGAGCCAAGCCATATAAATTATTTTGAAATGATTTTAAAAACCTTTTACTGTTACCGAATTAACAGTCAGTATGGATAAATATGAATTTTTGATACGACACCATTAAATATATAAATTCATAAATAGACACGTATATATAATTGTATAAATATTTTACTTTAGAAACGTTTTATTTATTTGTTTGATATATGATTTGTGATGTGATGATAAAATTGCATTTGCAGTATTTCCAGGCACACAGGCATCAAACGTACTATGTGACGCGCTTTCATTTGATTTCCTGCGAGGCAAAGGATGACATGCTGGTAGGATGTTTGCTTTGTCGGTCTGAATATAGAGTGACGTTGTATCGAGATGGAATTGAATCAATAAAGCTTCCGCACAAACATTATAACTGAAATAACTGGCCCACCCATCTCATTTGGTTTGAAATAAATTTCCTCTTTAATAAGTATTTATAAACTAGAATGTGGGGATTGTGAGATGTCATATATAGGTAGGACAGGCAGATCAATTGAAAAAAGATTAAAAGGTGCCTCACAAATCACAATTTTTCAGAATACGCCAATCATATTATAGAAAATAACCACACCTTCAGCAATACAAAAATACACATCCTACATAAATCGACATACGGCCTTAAACAAAATAATTTAGAAACACTTGAAATTCATAAAAACATAAACACGACAAATAACATAATCAATAATCAAATACAACCCTTCACATCACCCCTTCTTACAATGTTCCCGATCTCCCACCACCTAGATATCCCCTCCGCTTCTACCGAATCCACAACCCACACACCAGACAACCACTCCTACATACCTCAGTCTTAATTCACCTGATGAAGGAAACGGACGTTTCCGAAACATGTAGAGAAACAAGTTCTCAAATATAAGTGGAAAAAAACAAAGTTAATTTTTGTTCCTCTTTAAATTCAATATCCTGAATAGTTAAAATAATGAAGTGTCATGTGCACTTTTGTCAATTCCGCAGCAGAAATACCGCATTTATGCAATCCTGAGTTCCATTATAATACCTGAGTTCCTTGATAGTTCGGGGAGTTCATACATTCAAGTTCCATTCCGTTCAATTGTTCCCACAAATAAAAGACTCATGGCAACAACTTTAGTAACTGCGGCGGCCATAAGCCTTTGCTTACTATTCGATCCGCAGTAAAGTTATTACACCACATAGGAAGCCTGAAATTGTGGTAGAAATTAAATGATTTTTTGTATGGACGCGAATTATTTATGTTATTTTTTGGCACTTCATCAAACTAATATTTTGTTAAAAAAATTTTGGAAAAAAAAATTTCGAATCCACGGGTGCACGTTTGTCTGATATCTTATTTATTTTTTATTTACTAAATATAATATTTACTAAATATGCCCAATTTTTAAAAATGTTTTTTTGGAAAATTGGAAGCAATATGAAAATTAAAAACCATGAAAAAAATTTCAAATTTTTATTTTACAAATAGCTATTTAGATTAAAAAAATATTGATATATAAATATGTTTTTTTTTATTTATTTAATTTATGGTACAAATACAGTTCTTATATATAACATATCAGATTAACATTTTTTTTTAATACTTAGTAGTCATGTAGACCTCATCAGTGAAGAGAAGCTCTTGAGTCTGATGAGGGAGCCACAGTTCTTATTTCTTGTTATAATATATAGGTACATAGTGTATACAAGTTATTTATTAATACGGTAAAAACGTAAATTAATAAAGGAAGTAAAGGAGTTATTTTGAAAAAAGCTATAAGTTTAAATGATTTATGAATTTAAGATTGATTTTAAGAAAATTTTAATTTTTTTGATTTGCTCTGAGAGGTTACTGATGATGCATCGTATCTCGATATGTAAGTATTATAATAATTAATGGCTTTATAAATATAGTGATGCTGCATTTGGGTTGTTTTACATTTAAGCATTATGAATTGGTTTCCATTTCTCATAAGTTTGAAATATTCCTGGTTTTCTGTAAGGTTTTTTTCTTTACATATTTTTAATATGGAAACTTGCTTGAAAATATCATCTACGTTTGGTACTGGAAACAATTTAAAGAAATCTTTTGTTGGAAATGTAGATTTTTTTTTCAGTATTACTTTGATGATAATCCTTTGTGATATTTTAGTTGTTTAGTAGTTTGTCTTGAAAGAGGAAAATGTTAGGAGTGTTAAGATGGAATGAAAGATCTAGACCAGGATAGAAATGTGGTAGGAAACTATTTTTTATATCAATTTTATTATTTAACAATAATTATATTTAACAATAATTATATTTTTTACATACTTTTACTCAATTTCACTTGCCCGCCAGTCAAGAATCTAACAATCAATATTTGAATCACTTCACGACCAATCACTCTAAAATTTGGCAGTGAGACGTATTCTTGATGACAACATAATTACAGAAAAAAAAATTTAAAACAAAATGCATTTGGAAACACTAATAATGATGAAATGAAATTTTCGTCAATATAAAATTGGAGACAATATGGAAACTGATAAATCATATAGACAATCAAAATTAGGCTGGTTGACACTCTTGGACAGATCGTGCACAACTGTGCGCCGACAATTACGCGCGCAAAAAAAAGATTTTTCGTTTTATTTGATTTTGCAGGACTGCTCATCGACAAAAATTTACTAGGGCTTTCAGTTTTGGATTTCTATTTTATTTTCAACATTTTAAATTGGATTTTTAAATTTGATAGACGGGTTTTGAACCCTAGAAATGATATGCAAATATTGTTTAGTAATTATTAATATTGAACCTAATCTAATCTAAACTTTGCGTTTAGTTGAGATAAATTATAGAAGTCTCACATCGACGAAGCTGTTCATATGAAAAACGTGTATGGAAGTCTTTATAGGGTGGCCCAGGGATTATGACCTGTATGAGCTGGCTTAATTGATCACTTTACACAATGCAACATTCACCCATTCCACCGTAAGAACATCCACACATTATTAAACTTTTGAAAGTCGTATTTATGTTCTAAATCAGTTTGTTTCACATATTAGAATGGACTATGCTAGAGACATATAATATTACAGACATATGGATTTCGCACATTATAATATTAAGCAATATTCCTTTCACTGTATATATGAAATCCTTCTGAATTATTTGGCATATACGCTAGAATACGTCTGAATTTGTGCACAGGAATAATTTATCTAAATTTAAAAAAATATTGTTTGTGTTTAGTTACTATTTACTTTTCAGTTTTGTGATAGACTCTTATATGAAATACACGGGAATAAATTATCTAAATTACTTTTGTATTGTGCGCTATTGTTGGCGCACATTTGTCGGAACACCTCAAAATATACTCCGATAACACCGTACGTGTAGAGAGTGAGCAATGGCGTAATAAACATTTTGAATATTTTTTTTACTTATTTATTTAATATATTTCTTAATCTAACGAATATGTAGATACATTTCCTTATTCTTTTTACTAGTTCGATGATGTGTCTATTCCGCTTGAGGTGTTGATCAATGATCACACCAAGGTATTTTGTGATATATTTCATTTTTTTGCACAATGCGGCCATTTTTAATCTTTCCAACAAAAAATCATTGAAATATATCTTAAAAAGTGCTAATTAAACAAAAATTAATCATCTTCTTGTAAAAAATCAAAAAATTCCAGGCTTCCAGGAGAGGAAACCCCTTTAAGTGATCTCTCATATATTTGACAAGTCGTCCCATTATGCCACAAGAAGCAATAATTCAGTTGATGACGAAATTCCTCCAAGAAGGTTAGGGTAAATTCCATGTTGTCCGTGACAATTTTGAATATTGGGCTGATATGCAGTTGTAGTAAGAATATTGTAAGAATAGTAAGAATATAGGAGAATCATATCAAGTGAGTTAGCGAGTATCTGGAAAAATAGGCAGAACCATTATCCCTCTCCAACCCCGTATAAAGCGAACTCATCAAGATTTATTTTTCACAATATACCTACAATTTTAACCTAAAATTTTTGCTTCAACGTACTCACAATACACCCCTGATAACAAGTTATATCATATTTTTTTATCTTCATCTATTAATTCATATTCTTCTCCTATCTAAAAATTAAATTAAATATATTTAAAAAAAAAAATTCAATGTAGATGTCGACTAATTCATGTAATTGATTGGTCAAAATGTGTCATTTACAAGCATTGTATAAAAAAAGGTTTTTTAAGCAAAATTTTTTAACAAGACGTTTAAATGAGAGTAAGATAGTTAAACTGATAGCAAATTTGATGGAAAATAAGTTACAAATATACATTAAGTTCTCTTCGAACATTTTCAAACAAAATGTCTAGAAATTGTTACATAGTTAATAGCTAAGAATTTCAAAAAAATCTCAATATTTATTTGAGGAAAATAGATAATGATGCATTTGAAACTGATTATTTGGCAATAGTGGTAATATTGCGAATGATAGTTGTTTTGATAAAATGTTATGTGTTATATTATACTTGCTGTAACCCGTCATAAATGACCATACTTTTACATGCCGGTTCCTGAAGAATAAGTATTTACTTATTTATAGCCGAAACCCATGAAATAGTACCATTAGCTGCCTGCAGGGGAAATATAAAAAATATTTTGATAAAAGTCGTTATTACTATTTCATGGGTGTCAGCTATAAATAAGTACTTATTTTTTTAGGAACCGGCATGTAAAAGTACCGTCATTTTTGACGGGTTACAGCTAGTTATATAATATGTATTGAAATGCATACTCGGCATTCTCCAAAACATTGAAATATTCCTAGTAATAAAATGTTTCTTTTTTTATATACGTTTTAATTTTTTTTTCAGACATAATTATTTTAATTTGTTGTAGTTTTATTGATTGTTTAATTTCATATTTGATTTGATAACTATTATTTCATTTGGTGTAATTTTGTTATACTTTATGTTATTCACTTAATATTTTATTTTTCTTTATATATCACTTTATTAATTGTTTTTGATAGAATTATACCTTATCTCCTTTTTTTATCATTACCTATCAATCTATACATCTTTATATATATATTGTTTTTTTAAAGGTACGTTGTACCGTGTATTAAATAAATAAATATATGTTTGAATGTAAAACTATGAAGAAAAGTGTTTTTGTTATGTAAAGTCGGTAAATTTCCAACATACTGCACTTTTCTATTACACAAGTCATCAACTATTCTCACAAATTGCTCTTTGGTCTCGTTTATTCGAACAAGTCATTGTTCATGAATCTCCGGGGATCTTATATGCAAGGTAGGTTACGTTTACCTTACACTACAAAATATAAAAATGTGTAAGGCTAAAATATCTCACCTTATGTCAGATGCATTCCCGGCTGTGAAATCAACAAGACACTATGTAATATAATATGTTATTGGAAAGGAAAAAAGTCATAAAAAAAAAACATATTATTTGTTTAGTTACACGCTCAATGAAAATGAGTTATTGACGTTTCTAGCGATAAGACATTCCGATATAATTTTCTACGATAATTTATTTTACCTCAGGAACCCTTTCATAAACCAAGGATTTATCGTCTGGCCACGGAGACCGAAAGCTATAAAAGGTATATATCAATTTATCTTACGTTGAAAAATATCTTCCGAGAGCTTAGACTTGTGATGGAAAATTTATTGAGTTAACGATATGGATTGAAACGTTAAGTACCAATAAAAAATATTGAAAAAATACCAATTTATTTTCCAGAATCAGGAAATTATTCAATTAAGCTTCGTCTCCGAGTCGAGGGATCGGTTTCGAGAAAAAATATTTTAAGTTAAATATTAAGTAACTAGCTCTAACCCAACAAAAATGACTTTTACATTCCAGTTTCTTAAGAATAATTATTAACTTAATTATAGCCGACACCCGTGAAATAGTAATAACGACTAAATAATAATAATAATAATAAAAGTTTTAATTCACATCTTATTTTTTGTATTGTATTACACTTCGACTGCCTACATGGGATTACCTGTTTGAAGGCAGTCGACTTATATCAAAATATTTGAACATTTTTTTTACATTTCCCCTGCCGGCAGTTACTGGTAATATTTTAAACCCTGGTGACTGTGCTGGGTGGAACATGAAATGTTTTTCGTCTTTGCTAAGTCCTGTATGCAATGTATTTATGATCGGTTCTATAAGCTCGGCTTTAGCAACATGCGTCAAGCCGCCCGTTCTGGTTTGCTGGCCGGGGTTCAAGCCCCATCTCCGGCTATTTAAGTTTTTTTTGCAGCTGTGAATTCGAACGAAATTACGGACGTTACACGAAGGAAAGGACGGACTTATATTATACTTTATTTAGTCAGTTTAAATTTTATAAAAAAAATGTATATTGGAAACAAACATTTTATTCCTAAAACATATATTGTACGCATGTTGAAAATACACACATAACAATGTATCATGCTAATAAGGTGATTGATGATAGGTACGATTAATTACACTGATTATAAGGATATTACCATATGATTATAGATGCAACGATGTATGTTATATTGACAATGTCGGCATATTATAATATTAATGTACGTTTACACCATGCTCCAAAGGAAGTACCTATTTTTCAGATACTATACAAATTTCTCAAAAAGTCTTAAATGACAGCAATTGCCTTCTTGTTATACATAAATAAATCTGAGCGTGATGATCGTATTTTCTGATTTGATTAATCAAAATATCGACATATCAAAGACATTAATCTCAAAATATTTTGAATTTAATTAAAAATATACATTTCAAGAATGCTTGTATTTTCAAAAATAATTACATTTTTGTAAAGAAAAATTTCACAAATAAATCTTTTGTAAAATTATCAATTGGAGGCAAAACAACAAACTTCAACAGCATTCACCAAAATAATTAACTTACAATAAAATGAGTTTTATTGACAAATGACCTATTTCAACAAGTTCAAAATAAAACAATGTTTTACCATAAATAAGACTAATAACAAAATTGATAACAGAGATCACATTTTTAAAATGATTTTTGATTTTTTTTTTTAATTTTACTTAATCTATATGTAGGTTTGAAATACTAATACAAAACTTAAATAAACTTTTTATCAGTCATTTTAAATACAGTATTTCGAATCGAAAAATGCATTAATTAAATAAACCATCAAATTAAAATTAAAAAGCGATTAAATAAAACATGGGATTTGTAATTATAATTTTGCATTATAAAATCTTGCAATATTTACCCATCCAGCATATTGCAGTTCCACAGACTCAGGTATATATAAACAATTTCCTTAATTTTTATTTTATTTATCTAGGTAAAACAGTTCTCCGTTCTTCTCGCCTACCGCACAAAGATTATCAGAAAAATGTCTCGATATGCACTCAAAAAGTAGACTTTAATGCTCATTTAGCAATCCTTGATTTTAAATGTTTACAGTAACTAACTAACTAACTATCTTACCATCACGCCGTTTCTCCGTGGGGGTAGGCAGAGAGGATAGAGCGCTATACTCTTCTGTCCTGACATACAACTTTCGCTTCGTCTACATTCATACATCTTCGCATGCAAGCTCGACGGTTGTTCAGGCTTCTAACAGGACCATATTCCAGTATCTGGTTAATCTGGTCATGCCTCTCTTTCTGGCGCCGTCAACACTTGCATCATATATGTTTCTTTCATTCTTTCCTCATTCATTCGCTCAACATGCCCAAACCACCTGAGCGACCCTATTTTTATTCTATGTATTATACTAGCTTCAGCTTTACATTCATTCCTAATATCTTCGTTCTTTACTCTATCGTACAGTACTTAAAGAAAAATATATACACATCTATAAATTCCAGACACACGTGATCTATTTTTCACACTTAAAGCTTTCTCGTTTTCTATTTTTTTTTTTTTTTACATTTTTGTAAGTATCTTATTTTGGCGCGTTAAGGGTAAAATTTTATTGTAACGAAAGTTATAATAATGTAGCCGAAATGCGTGTATCGGGAAGCAGCATGTAGCCGAAGCAGCATATAGCAAAAATTTTAGACCAAGGTTTGCTGCGTTACTGTCAAAAAAAAATTTCGGTGAAATTAGTTTTCTGTACTATAAATTAAGTATTGTTGACCATCCCGAATCCAGTTTCAATCATAAAAATGTTCAATTCAAAAGCTAACAAATGATTGGCTATTAAATTGAAAATTAATTTTATTGAATTATGATTTCAGATGTGTCTTTCTATATATCTATTTATTTCATGATATTTATTGTAGTTTTAGCAAAACTACGCAACTGTCAAATACTTGTTTGCAGAACAAAACACATTCATTCATTCGACATTCAATGCGGATTTCAATGTTGTATAGTTTTGAAACTTTTAAATACGGAGGCAATTTAGGTCGAAAATCGAATAAACTTGAAAGTGAGTAGGCACTTGACTTTTTTTAAAACCGCATCGTCAGATTTGAAGACATTTATCTCTTATTTTAGCTACCACAAACAATGGTTTTATTTTACCACTCTAAAAGCAAATATTAATAATTTACTTACATTAAAGGGTTATCAACTATATTTATCATCTCTTTAAACATCTGATTATTGTATTGATATACATTTTGAACCAATACATAAATATCAATTATCACAATCGTACAACATTTACCGCGCGTACATGAGTACACGCTCCGCCAATTTTATTCCAGATTTTTATTATTTCCTCTTTTCTGTAAAACCCAACTCGACGTACATCGTTAAATCCCGAAATTTTCCACAGGAAGAGAAAATACTATGTACACATTAATTCCCTGAAGAATAAACCGTATATTGTATGTAAGTATGTCGTGTCGTCTCCAAACAGAAAGATTTACATTTTATGAAAGCTTTCTATTTGTTTACCATTTTATGTAAGTGTTTTTACTTAGGAAACAAACAGTTATACGAAAATACATGTAATAAATTATAAATTAAATGCAAATAAATAGTTAATGTAACTTAAGCTCCAAATTTTTATGCTTTAGAAATGTTTTTTACTTGAAAAAAGAAGCAAATAAAAATATGAAAATATATCTATGAATATCTTTATTTGTACATACATTATATTCTGAGAGCACATTTAATGGACTTATCCTTAGAGAGATGATTATTAAATTAAAATAAATTCTACCAGTTTATCGGAAATGAAGCTACAAATATGAGAAATGTATATGGAAGTCTTTCTGTGCGATGGCCTAGAGCTTCCAACCTTCATGTGCTGGCTTAAGTGATCACTCTACACAATGCAACGTCCACCAATTCCATTTTAAGAACATCCAGATATTATACAAAAATTTAATGTTGCTTTTGTTTCAAATTGAAATCTTTCTCATGAAATAGTACACATAGATTTTTAAATATTTTAATTGTATCTCTATATTTTTTAATGCAATAAGTGATCACTTAAGCTAACTCACACAGTTTGTACCCTAGGACGTCATATGAAACAGTTTCTATACAAATTTCTCATGCTCATAACTTCATCTCTGGTAGACTCATAATTTATCTCAATTAAATCTTCTAAGTAATTTTAAAAAAATTATTAGAAAATAATATTTCGCTCGATTTTATAGGGGTGGCATAAAACTGCATAATTTCGACGTTCTTGAAAATAAATTTTTGAGGCGTATCTTTGGAACGGTTCTAGAAAATGGATTTCGGTGCATACGTTACAACAATGAGCTTTATACTTTGTTTAAGTAGCTAAGCATAACAAAATGTATAAAACTTGGAAGACTTTGGTGACTAGGTCATACGGAAAGAATGAACAAATGACAAGTACCGAAGTCCCGGCTGAATTCAAGACAGATAGAGCAAAGGAGCTTAGGATGCCCAAAATAAATGTGGAGCGATAACTTCCTCAAAGACTTATCTACTTTGAAGACTGAAGAGAGCTGGCATAGGATCGAGATGAGGAGGAAGACTCTTGGGGAGTCTTGCGCCAGATCTCGGAGGTAAAAAAATATATAATTTATTGTCACGGAATGGCAAGCAAAAGGAGATGCTCACTGTCCGAATTCCTTGTAATATGATACAACACTATCGAAAGATCAAAAATAGCCTGTAACAATCCAGCATGATCTACAAACTTCAGATAAGTTCTACAAACGTTTAGAAACGCCTGGAACGAGAATGTATGAGGATCTTCTCCTAATCACTGTAATGATCTAGAAAGTACCAAAATATTAGCATTCGGATATAAATACGGAACCATGCCGCGGCGGGAGTTCAGTTGCCGTGTTTGACAGTTCGATTCAGTACGAAGTACGTGCGAGTCGACACCCAACGTGGACAGTCGTGAATTGCGAAGCGTCAGACATCGAAATAATTGAGCGAAGTATCTAACTGGCGATGAAATAAGCGATAAATACTGCAAGAATGGAGCAGAATATTCTAGCAAGCGATAAATAAGTACATGTTACCTAACGATAAGAAGTTTCATTTAAGAATGGTATACTGCAAAATAGTGTAATTTAAAAAATAGCGTTATGTTTAATTCGTGGTAAGTGACTTTGTACATTGAAAAATTAATTTGTCATTAATTAATAAATCGCTAATAAATTTTAAGTGTTATTTTTTCCCCCCGTAGCCACGTCACGTTGTCACGTGACGTAAATATATATATAATATTGTCATATTATGTATATTTATTTTTTTATATATGCTTTATACATATTTTTTAATTTGAGGAGAAACGTTAGTATAAGAGCAATATTTTTATTACATTTTATGTATTCCTCTAGGTTAACTACGTATCTATCGAAACGTTAGTATAAGAGCAATATTTTTATTACATTTTACGTATTTCTCTAGGTTAACTACGTATCTATCTACGTATAGATTTATATTTCAATCATATTCTGTTC
This sequence comes from Agrypnia vestita, assembly GCA_016648135.1. Lineage (NCBI taxonomy): Eukaryota > Metazoa > Arthropoda > Insecta > Trichoptera > Phryganeidae > Agrypnia > Agrypnia vestita. The sequence continues at coordinate 74,866 of JADDOH010000485.1, forward strand.
ATCTTCTCCGGATGATTATGAATAAGGAAGTCGCTCAAGAATAGAAAGAAGATGGAGAAAAAGCAAATTCAATATTTTCAAATCTTCGCTCAGAGTAGCGGTAAGGGACTTTGATAAAATCATAAACACGGATACGGAAGCAGGATGTGCTAGGGAGAGAGTTGGAACCTATTACCTCCGAAACCACTGTGTGATCGCAACAAGTAGAATCAAGCCAATTTTAGAAAGCGAGTAAAAAGATTCAAACATCCCTAATAGTTTCAACTGCTACCGGAAACTCGGGTTAGCACCTTTTAACAAAATTTCATTCTACTGGAGACGAGCTTCGATAGCAACCGTTTGTGGCTTTATACTCGATTCGCGTAAAGCTTCATAAATAATTCAGATGAGCTCCTTCTACACTATTCTATATTCGAATATGAATTGAAAGAGGCATTTCCTGTAAAATTTGTTCGAAAAACAACTGTGCAACGTTCGTTGATTAATTATATCTCGTCCTGCTTAAATATCTGGCTGTTTGTACAGTTTTGTCTGTTTATCTGTAAAGTTTATCTGCTTTGAGACCGACGCTAGAAAATTTGGTTTCACAGTATACGAGACTAGTAAGAATTGCTTACTGGAATTGAATTTGATATTTCTGGATGTGAAAAGATATCACGTTATATTTTAGACTTTTGGACATGACGCTGGATTCCCACGCCGAGATTTCCGGGTTCAATTCATGGTGAAGTAACAAAACATGGTAGTGATTTACTCAAGCTTTCTCAATATGTTTCATTACAGTACATTCATGGTCTGCTATAGTGTTTAAACATTATTGTAAAATAAATAAAATAATTATCAGAAGTAAGAGAGATGAGGTAAGAGGTAAGAAAAATATTTTAAACAGTAAACTATAAAAATAGTATATAAATGTATTTTCACGAGATCGCGACGGTGGAAGATAAATAAAGCACTTTAAGTTAATTACATTTTTATTTAATCACCAAGGTCACTAAAAACGATCTTAACTAGAACAGTTTGATGTGAGATTATTCCACAAATACATAAGTCCTTTTCTATTTTGCTATACTTTTGCGGCTTGTTTTTTAAGTAAATAGCTTCGTCCCTGTGAGACATCAAATAGCTAGCAGTGTTGTGTTCTATTTAACTCTGTCGAGAGCAAAATATAGTTATTGATTTATTCAGGTGTTAGCAGCATCATTTTCTCATCATCATCATCATCGTTTTCTTTTCCCTTATTCTGGGAGGTCAAATTTTCGATAATTTAAGTAAACGAGTCTTGTTTAATTATTATTAATTAAACAAAACTCAATCTGCCTTTATAGTCTTTGTTGTTTTTACAAGCTTACCGTGGAGCTATCCTTGAACCTTTCTTTTGGTGTTGCCAAAATATACACTTTGGTAGCCGTTAATCTGGCATTTGCAAGCCGTGTCCAAAACAATTTAGACCTTTAATCAGTATAATTAGGGGTTACATGCCAGGCTTTTCTCTTATCTCAATACTTTTTATTAAGTTCATTGATATTATTTACGATGTTCTCCTAAGATAACCCGTTTCAACAGTCTTGTTTCTTGGTCTCACTTTCTCTGTAAGAATTCATATTTAGTGACCATTTATTAACCTTCGACCCGTCGCGTGGGGTTTTTAAATGCCAAACTTTTACAAAAACGCTCATTATGCACTTTTAAAATGTTTTCATTGATCCCTTACTTTAGGTAAGGCTTCCAAAAAAGGTTTATACTTGACGCTTGCGCCGGCTTTAGATATATAGACATGAGTTTCTGCGCGAGGCTCTGAGGGACCCCACTCGACTACTGGCATAAATAATAATTATAATTATAATTTACTTGTACTTTATTTTTAAAGTGTTTATATTGCTGTTTCTTCTTATTTTAGATTAGTTCTAATAATATAAACATAGAAGAAAGATAGTATCAAAGAATTTTGTGATAATTGGAAGACGAAAATGATAAAAATTTGGATTATCCGAAAAAAGTTAGTGAGCCTGACATAGAGTCAGAGAAAAACTGCAAAGATGATAATCCTTAAGGTCAGTTCCAATCATCACAATCGTCAAATATTAGGTCCTTACATATGAAATTGGCGTTTTGCCGTACTGGCAAATTTGATCTCAAATATCTTCTCTTTGGTTAGGAATTCCAAATCCAAATTTATACACCTATTTACTCATGTATTTGTGTTTTAAAAATTATAATTCATTTGTTTTTTCCTCAATTGTTTTTTTCTTTGCGTCACTCAGTTTACAAAATGAAAAACTTGAAATATCGCGTTATTTACGAGTACGAGTTCCACCGTGGCACCAGTGCTGCAGAAACGGCTCGAAGGATTAATGATGTGTATGGCGACGGTGCCGCAAAAGAAAACACAGTGCGTTTTTGGTTCCAACGTTTTCGTTCTGGAAATTTCAACCTGCAGAACAAGCCCCGTGGACGGCCGAAGACCAAAGTTGATAATGAAGAATTGAAGGCTATTGTGGAAGCGGATCCATCGCAAACCACATCCGAGTTAGCTGCAGGCTGCGGTGTTAGTGATAAAACTGTTTTAATTCACTTGAAGCAAATTGGTAAGGTGAAAAGCTTAAAAGGTGGGTACCTCACGAATTGAGTGAAGCAAATCAACAAACGCGCGTTGACTGCTGCGTTGCATTACTCAACCGGCACAATAATGAAGGGATTTTAAATCGAATCATTACCTGTGATGAAAAGTGGATCCTGTACGATAATCGGAAGCGCTCATCGCAATGGCTGAACCCTTCCGAACCAGCCAAACCATGCCCCAAGCGAAAATTGACTCCAAAAAAGTTACTTGTGAGCGTTTGGTGGACTAGTGCTGGTGTCGTTCACTACAGCTTTCTTAAATCTGGCCAGACGATTACGGCCGATGTCTATTGTCAGCAACTGCAAACCATGATGGAAAAGCTAGCTGCTAAACAACCGAGGCTGGTTAATCGCTCTAGGCCACTGCTGCTTCATGATAACGCTAGACCACACACTGCACAACAGACGGCTACCAAATTAGAGGAGCTTCAATTGGAATGTCTAAGACATCCACCGTACTCTCCGGACCTTGCCCCAACAGATTACCATTTTTTTCGAAATTTGGATAACTTCTTGCAAAGGAAAAAATTCAACTCCGATGGGGCAGTCCAAACCGCCTTCAAAGATTTTATTGATTCCCGTCCGAATGGTTTTTTTTAGTAAAGGGATCGATGAACTACCTATGAGATGGCAAAAGTGCATAGATAGCAATGGTACATACTTTGATTAAATAAATATATTATAATAAAAAAAAATCGGCTTTATGTTCCTCCCATACTAAACGCCAATTTCATATGTAAGGACCTAATAATAATAATCTATCCTGCAACTATAACGACTTTGCCTCGTGAATTGAAGCAGTGCACAAGACGATTTATACTTCCCCTTCAGGACATGCCACCTGATTATAATGAGTTCGTTCCTATGAGAAAGCATTGAATTCACTGTCTAAGACGAACAGATAGAAAATTATAATCTGTGTGTCACTTTCACGGGGGCAAGATGTACCTATCAAATTATTATCCTATTATATCAAATTAGTATCCTATCAAAACAGTATGCACTGACTGCATCCAAAGAAAAAACTAGAGCCATTTGGATAAGTGAATCTTTACATATTATTTGTTCATTTTTGTTAATTTCTATTTTGTATTAATTTTAAGTCTGTATCAATATCAAATAATCTTAAGATTGAAATAAATTGTTTTATTTTTATATAAAAAAAAGTAAATCATTAAGATAAACATCTTCCAAAGATACCAAAAAATGTTCCTTATTTTTCTGTAAATTTATATAGTACAAATAAATAACTAATTTTCAATTATCTCTTCTTATTACCTAACTATAATCCGTTAAAATAATACACAAATTATATGTTATAGCACTAATTGAATGCTGTTTATTTTTGGGGTCTCTGTTGACCGCGCGCGACGACTCTCATTACAAAAAAGGCGCGACGGACGAAGGGTTTTAGTCTGTACACAATTTTATAAAGTCAATACAGGTCTTAGTCTGATTAGATTGGCAGAGATAATTTGAGAAATTAATGTTACTGATTTTTTATATATTTTAAAATGCAGGTTTTGGACAAATGATATTTGGCTTAGAAACAGTTAGTAGTAAAATTAACCCATTACTGCATAAAGTTTGCTTTAGTACTAAATCTAATTGTCATGTTAAATAATGGACAGTTGGGGTCATATAAAAGATCCAGTTAGTAAAAAACAGAGCATATATACATAGTTATGATTTTATGACCCGTCCGATATATCGGACGCTATGCACAACGGAACCATACACTTCTTTAGGGCTAGAAAACTGTCCGCTAACTTTGGACGGACAGTTCTCAACACGGTTGGCCTGTATTGTGCCAGTTGCATAGTAGCCTTACTCTCGCAGATGTCTCGATGACAAAGATGTGAAAAAGTTGTCAAAGTATATTTTTATGCCACTTTGGCTGGTAACTTTCCGAGCTCTATTAGAGTGAGAACTACATCCCCGCCTAATCCGAAATCTTTCTTTTCTGCAGTTTTCCCTGTATATACGCTAAAAGCCACCATACAACCAGTGCTGGTACACATTGCCCAATTTTTGAAGCCAAATCTTATCGGCTTTCCTCTAATAAATTGTTTGGCGTAATGTATGGCATAGTATGGGATCATACATTCGTCGACGCTATAATACTCATCTAATCCATAGTGTTTTCGGAAAGATTCACCCAGACTATCTAGCAGTGGACGCAACTTATACAGCCTGTTAGAAGAAGCTGATAATAATGTATTATCATTCAGGTGTAAAGATTGGAGTATCGCTTCAAATCTGTTATATCTTATATTTCCTGCAAGAATTTTTGGCACATCATTATCTCTAGAAAAATACAGTCATTTATTTGGTAACTTGGCATAGCACGACAATAACATAACACCGAAAATAACGTAAATTTCATCTTCTGTAATCATCAAAGTTTTATTTTTCTGACCCGCTTAAAGATTTGTTTGGTCTGCAATTTGTCTTACTAAATCTTTGTGAAAAAAAATCTTGAAATAATCGAAGGGGTCTTGACTATTTTGACTTTCTTCTGATGTTGGTTGTGTGCTATATTCTGGGCATGTGAAGTTAGGTAATTGTTTTTTCCATAATATTGTTCTTTTATTTTTAGCCTAAGACTTTTTTGGTGGATTATTACGCGCTTTTAGAGAAAAAAGTGGTTCATTATCTTCATCATCGCTTTCTTCACTCGATGAAGGTGCCTGCAAAATTTCAGTATTTGATGATTGGATACCTGAAGATACTGACGGCATCTAATCCATAGTATCATCGCGCTTTGCTTGTAATCGTTGTAGATTACATCTACTTTGAATCAATTGCGTCCCAAATGGTTTAGGTTGGTATCATGTTCATCGTCAGACTTGTCACTGTTCTCATCCGTAGCCTGACCACTCCGTTCAATAAGCGGCTCAACGTAAACAAGGTTCACCGCGGTGTCATTGTCATCTTCGCATTCTAAAACCGATAAAATTTCGTGCACCTTCAAGCTGTAAAAGTTGTCTTTTATTATTTTATCAAACACCAAACCTTAGAGCCCGCTATGCATAACGTCCGATATATCGGACGGCATCAAAATCACACACATAAAAAGCAAAGAAACAATTTTGACATAAAATAAAGCTTATTTTTACATAGATACACATTATTTCATCAAATATTATACATTTTTAAATTTTTTTATCGTAAGTATTACAAGAAAAACAAAATAATGCTAACCATTTTCTTAAAACAGCCCGACCATGATCCGCCATTTTCGAAAATGACAAATAACAAGCAAAATATGGTATTTAACCGTTTCAAATGGGGTTTCCAATATAAAAAAAATATTGAACTATCGTTCAAAACAAAGAAACTACCAAATCATTTATTTTTTCTACCAAATATATTAAATTTACTTGCGTCCGATTTATCGGACGCTATGCTGTAATGGGTTAAAAGTTGACTGAATAGACGACCGGTCCTTATGTAGGCGATCTTGGGACGGATAATAATGACAATTTTAATAAATTTACAACACTTCTGTCTGATAACTAAGAAATATTCCTAATATATATAATATTTTTCTTAAAACAAAAGTATAGAACATTTTGGATTGCATTGTATAAAAAAGTATTAAAAACTGAATATGCCTATAAAAATCAACAATAATGCAACTTTATTACTAGTGAGATGAATCTAAATTTAATTTTTAAAAATAAATGTTAGGTGAAAATGTACGTATGTATGTTATTCTGTAAAAGTTATAGATGCAATCATAATTCTATAACAAAATGCTTAGATAAGACTTAACCTACTGAGAAAACATATATTTCAGCGTGTGAATGTTTATTTGAACAACATTAAGTGATGAAGCGGACAAAGGGTGCCATCTACCGATAACGGCGATGTTAACCAAGCTGTAACGACAGCACCGCATGGTGTCATGGCGGAGTTTGCTCGTGTCACAGAGCGCTTTGCGTCGGCCAGAAACTTTAGGTTTACAACAACCATTGTGAATATTAAATAAATTTGTAAATTAATAATAAAAAATATATCAATTAATTAATAAATTTAATAAATAAATCTTGTAAATTGTGTGATGAAATTATTAATTGCATTGTATTAATTAAATTAAATCATTTACAGCACACTCCCGAATATCCGAGGTCGCATTAACCAGATTAACAGGAGCAATAAAACATTATGTTTTTTTTTTATATACATCGAAATTATTTAGTAAATGTAAAAATTGATTTTTTATCAACTTCAAAATATTACGTTAATAAAACTTAAAACTTGTTATGAATACGCAGAATTTAGAGATTTTTTACATCCCGAATTACGAAATTTCATGAATCCCTGTCAAAAGAGTAATTATTAAGACACACACAAGTGCGCATGTAATTTTTTATGTTTCCTAAGCGGTTTTATGTTACCTAAACTGTTTTTCATCTTATTTTATATTTTGAATAGTGTATTTTAATGCCTATATATTTATGATTATATTATGTATTTTTTTACTATTTCAGTAATTTGGAGTTATGTGTAAATATTAGATCAGAGTATCGAGCAACAAGTGAACGCTCTGTTTTAAAGTTAGTTTTTTTTTAAATTGATGGTGACCATATCTACACGTAAAGAACAAGAACAAAAACTTGAAATAATTGACAAAAATGAAAATAGGTCATTGGTGAAGTTGTTTATGAATTAGCATTATGCCGGTGAACGAGGATGCATGGTTTTTTACATAACAGAGTTTATCATTTTTATCAGATTTTTTTATATAGGTATATTTTCATCCTGTATAGCTATGTGCGATTATGATGTGTATACTTTTAGATTTTGGTGTCGTGAAGTTGTAAATAATTTCCTTTTTTTTTGCTGTGATTATCCGGGTCATATTTTCCCTACTGGCCTGGACAATCAAGTGCCTACTGTACTGCCTTCCTTTCTTTATCTACGCCTCACCCCTGCCCCAATTCTTCGAGTTAAACCGAGTTGAGTTTTGTACCATCTTGGAATAAAATGACGTACAACATTGTTCTTTCCGATAACAACCTTCCTACATACATGAATAAAAATGAAAATTTATAACTAATACTATTAAACATAAAGCTATAACACGTAGCTTTCGTTATCTTATTTTTTATCACATCGCATTATAACGGTTATAAACGCATATTTGATGAATTAAATTCTGGGCAAAATACGATGCCGATGCACAAATGCTATGTTAAAATTATTGGTGGCTTTTATTTATGGAGAAAGGCCATATGGAACCGTGGAGAGCAAGTGTAGGGAGGAGAGTAGGAAGACGTGTGTGTAAGCGAAGAACGCAAATAGGCTAAATCAGAAATGCATCCCCCATACTTGATTACATTTAAAGGTACAGAGAAGAAAATTTTTCAAACTTTTTTTTAAAATTTTTCAAATTTATAAAGTTATTTTTATAAAAACTCGTGAATTGAAATTAAAATTCCGACTAGATTTTTAGCAGTTATTTGTTAAAATAAATAGTTTTTCAATAAAAACGATATGATTTTAAAATTAGTGAATAAATAAAATTATTTTTGGAAAATATGTCTTCGTCTTGCAAACGACGAGAAATCGATAAATGTATATGTTTTGTAACACTAGCTCTTACACCAATAATATTCTCTTCACTACATACAATTTCAAAGTTTTATTGGTAGTATCGTAAAGAGTAAAATTCTTTTCAAATTTAGTAACGGTTCGCCGAATAGCAAGCACAGTAGGTCGATTACATCAGTTTGACGAAGTTCCCATTGAGTATTCCACAAAAAACGCTTATTTTTTTGGATATTCATAAAATGTTATGCAAGTGCATACCTTTACTATGGTTCAACTTAATTTTAAATATATATGTTGTTGCTATGACATTTTAAAATATCATTACTACTAAAATATTATTAGTTTATATATAGCCCTAATGCCGTTGTATGTATCACACTGGAAAATTCAAAAGAAGATGAAAAATCAATTTATTAAAAATAAAAGAAAAAAAAAAGTTGGATTTTATCACAAGTTTAGATATTTTTTGTATTATGTATATTTTCCAAAATGATAAATTTACAAAATCCAAATGTCACACTATTTTTTATATATTTTTTAATTTTTCTTTTATGCTTAGACAAGCTAAGACTCCCAATTACAAAACACATTACAAAATACCCAAACTTCAATAAATAATAAATATTAATCCTGATCCCACCGGGAATCGAATCCGGAACCCTCGGTGTGAGAAGCTAGTGTCATGCCCAGTAGGCTACGAGAGCCATCTTTTTCATTAGAATTTTCATTAAATTTTTATGTTTCATTAGAAGTTTGTTATATATAAATAGTGTTTGTTTTTTTAGTCATTTACATAAAAATAGTTTAGAAAAAGATGAAAAATGTTGAAAATAAGTACAAACCTTTTAAATACTATTTTGCTTATAAAAAGCATTTGTGATGTGGCATTTTAAAAGATTCTCTGAAACGATGTCCTAAAGGGATTTATATGTTTTTTTAAATTTTCAATACGTTAATGATTGAAAAGAAACCAGCTCAGAAATAGCGACACTTAAATGACGTTTTAGAACTATTTTAAATTCTAGCCAAGTAATAAAGATTTGTAGGTACCGATTATTCGTATAAGCAATTAATAAGTAAGACAAAACTATATACAAAAGCTTGGGAAAATTGTATATATGTACGTACCCTAAAATATACCTCAAGCCTTGCAAATGCGAAGAAAATCTCCCTTTATTATGAAAATCAGATATAAGTAATGAATTGTTTGTAAAGCATTATATTTTATCTTGATTATGAAGACTCGACGACGCAAAATACGGAAAATCCGCCTATTGTCTGATTCAGGGTTTCGTAATTGTATTAAAATACTTATTCCATATTTCACAGAATTTTAAACGTCCAAAAAGATAACTTAAGATGACTTATTAAGGCAATCAAGATAAATGAATTGAATAAATATTGTGCTCGCCATCGTTAATTAAACCAAATCGAACACATATATTTACATAATTTAATTAATGAATTCGTTTAATGCGTTTTCCTTAAAAATTAAATTTTCACATTCCTTAATGGGTTTAATTGTAATTTTTAATTCACGTACATGACAAATTTATATATAGTTGGTGAAAAAACTAATAAATCAAAAAAATTAAGACGCGCTTTTATGCGTTTTCTTTGAATACATTTGTAATCGATTTTTAAACAACACCCATGCAGTATATAAATATTAAACAAAATATTTTTGAAAATTAAAACATATTTTCGAAAGGCATGTTCTGGGGCTTATACGACTGATTATAAATTTAATTTGAGTGACGTTATTATTAATTTTAATCGTAATGATTACTAAATCATGTATAGTCATCCATTTTATTTAAATATTGAATATTTCAGAGCTCTCTCTAGCCAGTCGGGATGTTAGTAAAAAATCAATTACAAGATTCCACCGCAATAAACAGACAAAGAGAGTTAAAGAAAAGCATGTAAAAAACTCGTAATAATCAAATAGATACCCTTATAAGTATGCATTACCTTTTGTTTTCAAAATTCAATTTTAAAAAAAGAAGTCTGATTCTCGACTTAACTAACTAACTACCTAACTACCACGCCGTTTTCCCGCAAGGGTAGGCAGAGAGCGTTGATGGCCACACTCTTCTATCTTGGCACACCACTTTTGCTTCAGCCGCATTCATACATCTTCTCATTCAAGTTCTACGGTTGTTGCGGCTTTTAACGGGGCTGTACAAATTCGTTAATTCGTCTGTGTAAATACTCGACTGTATAAATTTTAAAATATAGTCTGGTGAAAATATATGAGAAAATGACATTAGATATCCGATTTTTTTTGGTAAAAATTATTATATAATTCTACTAAAAGCTATTTGGATCAGATATTTTAAAAAAAAATGGTATTGTGTCAACCAAGAGTTTAATTGAAGTTTTTTTGTTAGAGTAGGATGTTCATTCTGTATTAACTAGATTGTCCGGGTCCTGAATTATTTGCGAGATTTTGTAGGCGATATTATAAAGGTACTAAGTGTCAAAAACGTGAAATGAAACCAATTTCTATATCAAATACGTGTTTGTTCTTATATTAATTTTTTCCCATTTGCCAAGAGCTTGGATAATTTGACGACAGAAACCTACTAAAGTTACCATATTATTAGGTCCTTACATATGAAATTGGCGTTTAGTATGGGAGGAACATAAAGCCGATTTTTTTTTATTATAATATATTTATTTAATCAAAGTATGAACTATTGCTATCTATGCACTTTTGCCATCTCATAGGTAGTTCATCGATCCCTTTACTAAAAAAACCATTATCACGGACGAGAATCAATAAAATCTTTGAAGGCGGTTTGGACAGCTCCATCGGAGTCGAATTTTTTCCTTTGCAAGAAGTTATCCAAATTTCTAAAAAAATGGTAATCTGTTGGGGCAAGGTCCGGAGAGTACGGTGGATGTCTTAGACATTCCAATTGAAGCTCCTCTAATTTGGTAGCCGTCTGTTGTGCAGTGTGTGGTCTAACGTTATCATGAAGCAGCAGTGGCCTAGAGCGATTAACCAGCCTCGGTTGTTTAGCAGCTAGCCTTTCCATCATGGTTTGCAGTTGCTGACAATAGACATCTGCCGTAATCGTCTGGCCAGATTTAAGAAAGCTGTAGTGAACGACACCAGCACTAGTCCACCAAACGCTCACAAGTAACTTTTTTGGAGTCAATTTTCGCTTGGGGCATGGTTTGGCTGGTTCGGTAGGGTTCAGCCATTGTGATGAGCGCTTCCAATTATCGTACAGGATCCACTTTTCATCACAGGTAATGATTCGATTTAAAATCCTTTCATTATTGTGCCGGTTGAGTAATGCAACGCAGCAGTCAACGCGCGTTTGTTGATTTGCTTCACTCAATTCGTGAGGTACCCACCTTTCAAGCTTTTTCACCGTACCAATTTGCTTCAAGTGGATTAAAACAGTTTTATCACTAACACCGCAGACTGCAGCTAACTCGGATGTGGTTTGCGATGGATCCGCTTCCACAATAGCCTTCAATTCTTCATTATCAACTTTGGTCTCCGGCCGTCCACGGGGCTTGTTCTGCAGGTCGAAATTTCCAGAACGAAAACGTTGGAACCAAAAACGCACTGTGTTTTCTTTTGCGGCACCGTCGCCTTACACATCATTAATCCTTCGAGCCGTTTCTGCAGCACTGGTGCCACGGTGGAACTCGTACTCGTAAATAACGCGATATTTCAAGTTTTTCATTTTGTAAACTGAGTGACGCAAATAAAAAAACAATTGAGGAAAAAAGAAATGAATTATAATTTTCAAAACACAAATACATGAGTAAATAGCTGTATAAATTTGGATTTGGAATTCCTAACCAAAGAGAAGATATTTGAGATCAAATTTGCCAGTACGGCAAAACGCCAATTTCATATGTAAGGACCTAATATTCATTTTTTTAAAGATTTGCAATTTTTTACCAATATAATTCAATATTTAAAAAAATCATTTCCGAGTTTGAAATATTATGAAGTAGTATATATGGTTAAATGAACAAAATTAGTTGACTTGGAAGCGAACCGCAATTATATATATTTTATACGATATGCTATATTGCTTTTACGAAGTAATTATATTTATATTATCACTATTACCACACACAACATAATAATTTATGATGTGTGGAATACATAATAGAATGAGATAAAAAGGTGGTAAGGTAAATATTGAATACGCTTGTACATATCTATAAATTAAATTTTTCGTTTCTAATGAGTTATAATGAGTATTTCGTTTTTTTTTTCTAAAAGAACTGTTTGAAGGAAATAGTTCATGCAAGTCTTAAAACAACCGATATATAACTACCTTATGAAAATAAATACTACTGACGAACTCGAAAAAATATTATAATTGTGTTCTATAACGCCACTCTGGGACAGGCGTAGCCTAGCAGAGTGGCATAATCCACAAATTAAACAAAACAAAAAAAATGTGTAATTTATCTTATGTTTTATTGTTAAATTAGTATTAAGTATCTTTATTTGTAAACAAGGATTTTTTTAAAATAAATAAATAAATAAATATTGTTGAGTAATTGTATGAAAAAATAACATAGTAACATTATACACCATACGCTCGTACATGCGCACATGTGCCTATCATGCATACGCTTGCCACTTGGGCTTTTACATTTCACAAGAAGCACATATAGTAATAATTTATTTTCTTCTGTTAAGTTCTTTCGTGCATTGGCTCATGTTTTTTCGTCGCTAATTTTTAGAGACACATCATAGTTGTCATCATGTTGGATTTCGGTGATGATACAAGAACCTACTAATGGCGGGATAACCCAGAATAAATTATTTACTGACTAAAAACAGTATAACAAAGATAAACGAAGAATATACCTCTTAAAATTACAATACTTAGTATCTTTGTAACATCCAATTCCCATTTGTTTGGTCAGTTTCAAATTGATTCAGCCACTTGTTCACGTTTTGTCAATTTAATCAATTGCTGAAACGAACCGTTGTGGATTCAATCTGTATGCAGGAATCGAATACGAAAAGTTTTAAAGTTTAGTGCTTTTGGTAAGATACAGAAAATTATATGTTTTATTTCATTTGTAAGGTTTTTTTCGAAACGAATATATTCTAAGCCTGTTGGTACATAATATAAGTTTATATTTTATTCATATTCATAAGAACTAAATGATTTGTGTATTTTAATAAAATAAAAAAGCATCGTTATAATGATAACCCTGCCATCTGTCGCGCGGCTATTAAAGCCCCACTGCGATTCAGCAAGACTGGCGTGGTGGCTCTGTTATAAAATATGATATCAAAAATATTAACAAAGGGGGTTTGAATAACAGTTTGACAAGTGACAAATTCGAGGAAGTGGCGGTCGTTTAATATGTTTAAAAATATACCTATACAATATGTTTAAAAAAATATACAATATTTTACCACGACCATGTTACATATGACGACAAAATTATCTGAAGGTTTTAAAAACCTATGATGTGTGCGGTGCAAGAGAAAGTTCTTGCATTTTATTATTCTGATTTTAATTTTTTTTTAAATTCTGGTTTATTTTAAAGAAAAGAAAACGGAAACCGAAAAGAAAGGAAGCCGTACATGTCTCCTGTAACATTATCAAATTTTCATGGTGATGAAATTACGTCGTTTTACCAGCATTCTTAAGATAAAAACAGAATCCGAAGGATCTAAGCACCATATTGAAAATTGCATTACAGAAGTGCTTTAAAGATTTTTAAAAGCGCTGACACAAATGTCAAATATGATGGAGACTACTTTGATGGAGATAAAATTAATGTTGATAAATAAATAAAAAATTTTTGATAAAAACGAAAATTCCGCATATATTTAATTATATTTTATAAAATGTACACTAAATTTTCGATAATCAATAAAAGTTTTCTACCAAAAACGAGACTTACACCTTTTTTTATCTTGAAAAAAACAGTTTACTTTACAATTAAAAACCTCAACTTAATTAAACAAAACAAATCTGCCGTCGGAACAAGTAGCGACCCGTTTGAGAGTTTTCTCAACTAAAAAAAGTTTTTGCGATATCTAAACTTTTTGAATCTACCACGTTCTATGAATTGAGTAACTTTCTTTATCTTGATTTTATTGTGCGACTTTTCCGTGGGTAGGTAAAGTTCGCAGCCTCACCCCCATTAGATTGTTTCTTAGAAACATTCCCCCTGTCGCCCTTTATTTTGACGAGTTTTTGGTGAATCGGAAAATTGTGTTTTCCTTGTAACACAATATAACCCACCCAACTGGCTAACATGTATAATGTGATATGAAAATATGAAATTAGATTATCTTTAAAAATGTTCCTTTCACTTGAAAAACTTTCCAAATAATTATAACTTTGCACCATTATGTCATCGTACAGCTGTTAATAAATTATTAAGAAATATTACGGCTCGTACCCACCGATGAAATTTTGGACTCGAGACATTTTTCGAGACAAAAATTACACTCTTATCCTTGGAGACCTCACTAAACACTCGTTTTACGTCAAAAGTTCGTTTAGGCCTACTTTAATTTGAATCTTCACCACATTAGTTAAAACTAATTAAATATATTTTGTTTGTTGAACTTTTTTATTTGTTCGGTTATTTATTAATGATGTACGTCCTGAATTTGACTTTTCTCTGTAATGATGTAAATCATAAAGCTGTCAAATAATATAACTATCAAGTACTTAAGCAGGAAAATACAAAAGAATTGAAGAATACCAATTATGTAATACAAACGCAATAGATAAAAATTACCTACATAGGTATATAAAAAAATAATATTAGCAAGATAAACACAATAAATAATAGACAGAGTATGTAAGCAATGCTATGCTGTAATAAAATATTAACATCAATGTAGGGTCAGCACAATAATATTATATGTGCGACACAACCCTGTGATGGGAGAAAAGTAAACGACATTATTAGTGTGCTGGCTTATTCTAAAGAATTTCTGGTTTCTAACACCGGTTTTAACATGCAAATTTTGTCAGATAGAGAAAGAAAATCAATAGCTCCTAATTTTATACAATACTAGCTGTTCGTACCCGGCGTTGCACGGGTTAAGGATAAAATTGAAAATAAATTTGTAGGGGAAGCAAAGGTTTGATTCGAACGGTATAGATTTGCGATAGTATGTCGGGGGAGGAAAAGGGGTATGAGAATAGGGAGGAAATATCGCCTATATTACTCGCTAAGTCCTAAACAATAAGTTTCCAAATTTTGAGTCCGATCGGTCAAACGGTACAGATTTCCATCAAAAATATGTCAGGGGGAGAAGGGGTAAGAGAACAGGGGAAAAAATGCCCATGTTACCCGCCGGGTCCCAAAGCATAAGTATGCAAATTTTGAGTCCGATCGGTCAAGCGGTACAGATTTGGTCGAAAATATGTCAGAGGGAGGGGAAGGGGTATGAGAATAGGGGGGAAATGTTGCCTACGTTACCCCTCGGTTCTCAAAGCATAAGTATGCAAAATTTGAATCGAATCGGATAAACGGTATGGATTTGTATAGAGAACTG
Source organism: Agrypnia vestita (assembly GCA_016648135.1). Classification (NCBI taxonomy): domain Eukaryota; kingdom Metazoa; phylum Arthropoda; class Insecta; order Trichoptera; family Phryganeidae; genus Agrypnia; species Agrypnia vestita. The sequence continues at coordinate 90,572 of JADDOH010000485.1, forward strand.
ACAGACAGACATTGAGTTTTATAGATATAGACTATGTTAATGGTTGGCGTGTTGTTTAGACAAATTTCATTGTTTCGTAGAAGATAAAAATTTAGTATTATTTTAGATGCATTGTGTCGCTCGTCTTGGCGCCTCTTGTGTTGCATCAAAATGCAGGTCCTGGATTAACTTATTCACGGCTGCATGCAGATCGGATGCATCCGGTGTAAGATATCCCGTCTTGTTAGCTGCCGGGCGAGCCGGCGCCCCCGAGTAACGAGCCCGGCGGCGGCGTCGCGCGGTGCGTGTTGCGGAATAATTAATAGCGTAATAAAGCTCCGAAACCATGCATTTTCATAAATCTTCGTAAATTATTAATCTTCTTGTTCTGGAAAACAAAAAGTGTAAACGTCTTACGGGAGGTGTTATACGGTTTTAATATATTTTTAAGTGCAAAACAGACTGTTGGTCCAAATTTTTCATCGACTCTCCTATATCTTCGTTACTGGGCCAAATAAAATTCAATATCCCTTCCCGTAGACTCAGAAATAATGAACTGTTGTTCCTTAGCCGTCATAGAATCAATTATGGATTTCATGCTCCCATGTCACGGTTATGTCGTCTTATAAATTCAAGACGGGATCTGGACTTCTTTGGTGTAAGTCTGTCCAGATTTAAACAATCTCTGATTAGATAGTCCAGACCTTGTCTCCATCTTGTAAGTAATTTTCATTTGTCCTTGCTTTTGTATTTAAATTGCTATAATTTTTATTCTGATGTATTATATATTGTTCATTTTATGTATTATATTTTATTGGACTATGTCCGTTAATATCAATAAATAAATAAATAAATAAATCCTTTTATTATTTGATTTTGATTGTTAATTTTGAATGACCGTCTGTGTATCCATAGTTCACTGGCATTACATCACTGATGATGACTAGCCGCTAATGAGGCCCGGGCGCCGTCAATCAGTGCGCGGCTAAGGTTACACGCAAGAATCGTTTCTGATTATTATTATGTCTAGTGATATTTTACGAAATATAATAATAATTTACAAACATAAACAGATAAAAATAAAGTTTTATAAAAATGTGTACAGAATAAGGCAGCAAAATCCAAAAATTTGAAAGCAGTCATGGAGAATTATGAATTCACAATGTTCTGAATTCGATATTTTATAGGAAATTTAGCCTACAGAATTATAAGAAATAGTTTAGAAAGGGTAAATATTTAAAATTTAGAATTCAGTACATTTTAAATTACTTAATTAACTCAAAGCTTTTTTTTGGATATAGCTGCCTTTGCTTCATGCCTAAATTAATAATTCTCCATGCCTAGCAGTCATGGAGAATTATTAATTTACAATGTTCGATATTTTATAGGAAATATAGCCTACAGAATTATAGGAAACATAGTTTAGAAAGGGTAAATATTATCTATAGGTCAATGTAATATTTTATGTATCGGCAACATTTGTGGGTTGGCCATCTTGTATCATCTATGGTGTGTACCTAGTGTGTGTAGTACGCAATAAATTCGTTAATAATTACTAAAACCTATCGTTTTAATTATCTATCAGTAAATACTTAAAATTTAGAATTCAGTACATTTTAAATTACTTAATTAACGCAAAGCTTTTTTTTGGATATTGCTGCCTTTGCTTTTGTAACCCACATATGTTGGTATGTGATATTTCATAATTATAGATGCTTTCCAAAATTCTATTATAGTAAAATTTGATTGCTATTTAAATTTCAACTCCTGCAATAAATTTATAAAACTTTATTCATTCTGACTGCTGAGTTAATTTTTATGAAAATATGCAGCGAGCGCTATGCTGGCGTTATTAAAAGTTTTAACGAATCAATTGTAAAGGTAACATGGGGATTTGGAGGCAGGAATGGATTTAAAATTCAAGGAATATCGTAACATAACTATTTAGGAATAATTCTAGTTAAATAATCATATTCTTAATTAAACCATCAGTCCCTGATGAATAATTAAAGAACAAGATAAAACGTAGCAATATTTAAATCAAATTAGATGATTGACTAATTTGCTTTAAATTTAGAGATTCGCACCCGTAATTTTATATTGCTGATAGATCATGTAACAATATTTTTTCTTACAACATTTTTCCATCCGCTTGGACACTTACGTATCATAGTTGTCAATTACTGACCTAAATACGTCATTAAAATAGAGGTAAACAAATGCAGTACACATATGTTTAATCAGTCGGTCAACTTCAAGATGCTTTGACTCAAAATGTCTGATTAGGATGAAACAAATGTGAAACGATAACATAGATATCTTACGTGCATACAATACAAATAAACTACAGAAAAAGGACAAAAAACAAAGTTTTTGAACACACAAAAGAAAAAAAAATACCCTGGTTTTTTTAATTCTACTTGTTTATAATTTTTATGAGACACGTTTCGCATTTTCGGGGTATTATTAATATAACTATTTTATATTCAAAAACTAGTATGCAAAAACTTTACTAGTATGCAAAAAGTTTAGTTTAGTTTCTGAGAATCGTGCCAAAAACCTACATAAATTCTTTGAATTTAAAAGCTTTAATTTCAATAGTTTCCATATAAATACAAATGAGTGAATATTAAATAGTTAAATTGATAATGCTCTAATAAAGCGAAACACGTCTCACAAAAATAATTCAAGACTTAAGATTTATATTACGGTCGTTCAATTATTTAGGTATTGAAATAAAACGGCAGTAATATGAAACCGTATGGACGTGTAGAGATCCGATTCTAGTCATATCATAGCGTCTTCAGGCGTGTATCCTCTCGCCGTCACAAAAATTCAAGGGTCAAGGACTTCCATCACAAAAATTAATGGAGCAGAAATAAAAAAAAACGAGTGTGATTATATTTTCATTTGTGTGATTACAGAGTTCTACAAACTTGCCTCCAAAACACTAAAGGTTTGTAAAATTTAATTAAAAAAATATAGCACTATAATCATAATGTTGAAGTATTTCGCCAAGAAGTATATGCAGAAATCGAGTAAGTGATAACTACGGATAGATAGACAAGTGTAATTAATTATGATGACACTCGTCTAGTAATCTAGTAAATGAACAAATTATGTCCAAAACATCAGTAAGTTTACAGTTAAAACATGCCTGATAAAAAATTATGAATGGTTAAAACAACAGTTAACATGAATGGTAGAAATAAATGTTACGGCATTAAATGAATTGATAATATTTCTAGATGACCAAACATCCCACATACCTTTATTCTAAAATTGCAACTTTACAATAAAATGTAATTTTTTGATATTTACTTATATCTGTCCAAACTTCACATGAGAACATAATACGATGATCTCATGATAATATAATAAACCAAAGGGTATGATTTATACCGAACTTCTTTGTTTTAAAATTAGAAATAGTCAACTGCTTCAGTTAAGAGGTTACCTTACGTTGTCTTAACAACATTCCAGTTTTCTTTCAGAAGATCTCTGTAAGGAAATCAAAGCGAATCAAGTAGATACATTTTTAATTTAGAGGCTCATAAAGATTGGATCTTGATACTTGCTACCTCCCATTGCATTGACCCCCATCGAGACGATTGGGGGTCAATGGTGTTTCAGTCTCCGACCCGAAAACAGGAGGTCATATATTATTTATGCCTGTCCCTGGTGCTGCAAGATATTCATGCGGGCTTTCGTGATCTCTGTGACATACATTATGGGAACAGATTGTAGTATATCTGGTCTTCTGTAATAATCTGAAGTAATGAGATGATAACTGGACTTTCATAGATTATTTCAATGTGATATATCCTGGTCTTCTTTTGATTTGGATACCTTGACTGGTCACTTACAGATTATTGTAAATGTTAAAAGATAATTTTTATATTACTGGTTTGTATGGCTATATAAACTGTAGACTGCATTCATAACGAGTAAAATTGTCAAGGACATCAGCAGACGACAGCTCGGGATGACATTCCTAAATTATGAGGCAACCGACTGGTGAAGAATATGTGCTGATTAATCTAAGACTCTAGATCAGTATTCTGCAAGTTACATCACGTATGCGACTAAGTTGCATGCGAAATATTTATTAGTAGAATAACCTAGAAAATGATATTATATTCACCGTTAACATGCATGCATCGCCTTGGACATTTTTCGATGTAGAAGCATACCCGCATTTATTTATTTTAAAGTGTCCCAAGTATTGTTCATTTCCCTTTTAAATATGTTTTGATTTTTCTTTTATATTTATTTTTGGTTTATTTTATCTTCTTATCTTATTTATCTGGTTTGTTGGTTTAATTATCTTTATTTTACTGTATTACTAATTTGTTAAGGGTTTCTAATTATTACTCTTTGCTTGAGTACTAATATAAAAGCAAAATGTGTTAAATGTTAGGTACATAAAAATCCTTTTAATTTTCTTGCACTCTAAAAGCCCACTAGGGCGTTGATTAATAAATAATTAAAAATAATTAATAAGAAATTGGAAAAAAAAACTGCAGACTTGATATCAGTATACAAATAAATGTAAGATCCATCAGATTGCGAAACAGCCTTAGAATACGGCAACAATACTAAAATCCGTTCAATCAAACGCTTATTGTTATCTAAGCTAGATCAGACACGTAGCGATACTGTAAGGGGCCTTTTAGTGTGGCGAGTTCAACAATGGGTTAAATTACCTCCCATTGTCCAGAGCCAGCAGGGATACGCACACCAAATAAGAGCAACCTACAGTACGGCCACTGTATGATGGCACTTTTGACGTTTAGACTTACATGAAATTTCGTAATTAACGATAGCTAAACATTAGAGGACAAATGCCATACTTTATTGCGCGAACGCCAGAGTAGTGATGTCCATCAACATTAAATATGGAATGAACGAAATGATTCAAAATGTTATAGGATATTGATTGCCTGTATAATATGCGTAGAATATATAATGCGAATACAACGCAATTGAATTGATATGGGCTCAAATCAAGGGATATGCAGCAAGGCATAATACAGAACCTCCCTTTACGACATCAAAAATGTTAAAATTATTAGAAGAAGCTTGACAACGTACAACTCAAACAGACTGGGCTAATGTAGTGAATAGAACCGTGCGACGAATAAAGGAAGATTACGAAAGAGATATTAGAATCGATAATATTTTAGATAATGATATTATAATTAATTTAGGAAATGATAGCAGCGACGATAGTTCAATGGAGAGTGATAGTAATGGGGATGAATCAGATTGAAACATTCAAGTAAATATTTTTATCTAAGAAAAATGTGTTTAATTATTCTTCTATAACCTTTTTTATGTACAAAGACTTTCTCAACTCACACCGTGCGACGAATTTTTTTTTCGACTGAATTATTTCGTTAATGATTTTAAGTGTGTCACAACACTATTACGATCTGTCAAAAGTGCCATCTTAAGATGGCTCGAGTATACAAGCATAAAGTGCTACACAATTTTTTTGCGAAGTGGATTTAAACAAAAAAATAACATTTTCCTTCAATAAAAAAATGGTAAAGTAGTATAAACGATCATTTTTTGAAAGGTGAGTAGTCGATAGGCACCACTACCATTCTTCGTAAGAGACCATTACTTTTTTAAATATTTTTGTTATTATAGTTTTTATATGTTAAAATTGCGACATCAAAGAGCACCTTTCGAGAGTTTTTAGCTACGCATATGTGTGTGTTTTGATTAAAATATATAAATTTTCATTATGGCAAGAAATATATAAATATTTTATTCCGCACAAAAACATTTTTCAATGGAATAATGAAACGATAAACAGAATACGAAATTAGATTTCAGGAAAAATATTTAATTTGTTTACTATATATAACAGTAAAACGTTTTTATTTACATTTATATTATTTACTTTATCATCCTAGATAAAAATCGACCGGTTAAACTTGGTTTTCTTTAATGTTTGTCATTTAATTTGAACATGACAAATCATTTCAGAATTATTATCTTTCAGACCTGGGCTATTAACGGACATGTACTTGCTTAATAATATATTTTTTACATGAATGGATATAATATGTAGACAAAAGGCCATTCCAATATAAATGTGTTTTTTATTTATTTAATTTCACCTGTTCCAAATTCTGCATACTGACACTTCCACTTACTATCCCGCAAAAAACATAAATATCTTTCCCCTGGCCACCACACGATTTTTTAATTTATATTTTAATAAACAAACGTTGGGTTATATTTATCACTATTATAGTTTCAAGAGGAGCAGACCTTCTCATCATCAGCTGTAATTAATAACTAACTTTAATACGGAATTCTAATTCTGGATTTAAGGTACAGATACACATGCTTCTTTACTGGCATGCTAATGAGCATGCCACTAAAAAGCATGCTCTAACAACTGTACACACTTGCTCATTACTGGCATGCTTATTAGTGGCATGCTCATAAATAAGCATGCCCAAAGCTAACAATCAAACACACATGCTCATTAATGGCATGCTCTTGTCATAGAATAGAGACGCTCTTGTTCAAAATGGAAACTTTGCAAACTGAAATAGAAAATTCAAGTGAACCAATAAATCAAAAAAGTTCCCGAGTTTCCATCCGCACATTTTTGATTTTAGTTTATAAAATTTTTATTGTAAGATTTGAATCATTCATGCCTATTAATAAAGTTTCGTAAACATTATTTCTCACTATATTATTTTTACACAACGGTGACCGAGTATTCCGCAGACATTCGTGATTCCTATAATAAGTCACGAAAAGTAATGTTTGAGAAGATCGCATCGATAATACTAGCCGCGAAGCCCGCGAATGACATAAGCATGCTCATAAATAAGCAAGTCTGTTCACACATGCTCCAATGATACCCCTTCTCTATGGTGAATGACAGTGGCATGCTTATAAATCAACCGGCGATTGATTTTTGAGCATGCCACTAGGTGGCATGCTCATTTCTAGCAATGTGTGTACACACATGCCACTAATAAGCATGCCACTGTCAAAGTCGATACTGCGCATGCTCACGTGCCACTAAAGAAGCATGTGTATCAGACGCTATATGACAGTAGGGCAACTTGCTGCCTTGTTCGAATAAGTTGACAAAATTCTGCATTAAAGTCAGTTATTTAGTAAACCTGATGATGAGAGAGACTGCTTCTCTCAAAACTTAATAGAAATAAATATAACTCGACGTGTTTGTATTACAAAGCACAATTTAGTGTAAATAAAAATTATCATCTTGCACCACAAAGTAACTACATACCAATCAATCATATATCAGGGAGAATATGAATGCTATCCATTCCAAATTTTTCATTACTATTTAGACTCTGACGAAATGCTTAAGGAAATATGAAATTCTTGAACTCTCTCTCGCGTCGCAGTCGGCAGCCACCAAATTATATAAAGCGTTATTAGAGGCTACGAAAATCAAAACCCTCAATCTCCGTTATTAAATTGTTACTTATTTTGAACCCGGATAACTCCGAATATGGACCACTAGTATATAATATAAGTTCATCTTATCATTGTTTATTTTCGTAATAATATTTTTGGTGTCATTGTTAATTACTTATTATTATTCTTATTATTTTCTTAAAGGTTTTTATAATTACTGTACACTTTTATACCTACTAATCATTGGATATGTATATTTTATTTGAATGTTCATTTCTTTTAAATATGTTTTATTTCCATTAATTTTTTTATGGTTATGTTATTATTAATTAAATGACCTTAAGGCAAGAACCAAATTGCGTTACTCAGAAAGTGTTTCCTTGATTCTATCGAATAACCTTGGTAAGCCCGTATGTATGTAAGTCTTTCGCAATTCAAGAATTTCTTTCGCGAAATGAGGCGAAATTCGGATGTTTTCTGCCGTAGAACTACCCCCATCTATGCTCACAGAACCCCGTCGAATAACGCACGTCGCCTCGCACACTCACACACCTTACACACACGCACATTCATTAACACACCCACGCGCACCCATTCTTCCTGGCGCGTGTCACGCTTACTTCGTTCTTTCAAAAGAAAATTTGTTAGGAAAGGCGGATATTAATAATAATAAAGAAGGAAAACTGAACGTACAGTTGCCGGCAAACTTCTTGAAATTCTTTGGCGTGGTGGGGGAATGCGCAGAAGACAAAATTTGGGTCTCTTTGGTGGAAAGGTAGATGCGCAAACTTCCCCCCACTACGCCGTAAAATTTCAAGATGTTTGCCGGCTACTGTAGTATTTAGATGTATTATGGCTGAGAGAAACCAAAACCAGCTTAATTTGAAAATAGTAAGAATATTCATGTGACACGTATTCCGTGTTCACATCTCTATTTTTTTAAAAAAAAAAATTATTGAGAAAATTTGCACAAAGGGAAATAATAATTATTTAACCCTTTTTTAGTTATGTTGGCGAAAAATACGCGTTCATGCAGGATGAAATAATGTAAATTTAATATACGGCACATTTATGATCCCAATTATAGTAATTTCTCTGTCTGTCCGTTCGTATGTTCGTCCGTCCATCGTAACTTCATTTAACGTCCTTAACTTCTTTATAATATTAAAAAAATGTTTTTTTTATAAATAAATAAATAGGTACTAATTCTTTAGGAACCGACATATAAAAGTACCGTCATTTTTGATGGGTCACAGCTAGTTTCTATATAAATTGTGAGAGGATATCATAATATCAATAGTTACAAAGTAAGCAACTTCAAAGATTTATTTTTTGTATTTTTTGGGTACTTACTATGTAACAATTTATTTCAGACATTTTTTTGGAGAGTAAACTTATGTACAATTTGTTAATTATTTATGACTAGCTGTTTGTACCCAGCGTTGCACGGGTTAAGGATTAATTTGAAAATAAATTTGTGGGGGGAAACAAACGTCTGATTCGAACGGTATAGATTTGCATCGAAAATATATCAGGAGGAGGGGAAAGGGTAAAAGTGGAGGGAGGAAATGTCACCTTTGCTACTTGCCGGGTCCTAAAGAATAAGTATGCAAAATTTGAATCGAATCGGACAAACTGTGTGGATTTGTACAGGAAACAGACAGACAGACAGATATTGAGTTTTATATGTATAGATTACTACGCTGCCGGTTTCGAAACGTCCGTGTCATTAACAAGCGTTATTCAAACGTATTACGAGTTTTTAGGTGTTGGGGTGAATTAGCGTTTTGGGAGGGGCGAGGGAGGGAACATCGTTAATAATGGTGACTTACATTGGGCTATTATTTTGTTGACAATATTGATATATTAATTAAATTTTTTGTTAATTTCTTTAGATTTCTAGAGTAAACAATTTGAAAATTTTTTAACATCAATGTATTTAAAGGTAGATTTATCTTTCTGAAAGTGTGGCCAAACAAGTTTCTAACAAATTCAGAATAATTATTATTTCTCAAACAAAGTTCGTGTTCTCTTATCCTAGTTTTAAAATTTCTCGTGGTCATTCCTACATATTGTGCATCATATTCTAATGTGTAGCTACCACTTTTTCACATTTATTTGTAAATAATGCTCGTTAATGATACGGACCTGCCTTAAACACTTCAACACTCACTCATCACATCAGCCCTGATGATGGACCTTGCAATGGGATCCGAAACGTTGGCCAGAGAGGTCACATATACACGGCAGAATATCCCAAACTATACACAGAAGATTCCTTTAATTATATAAATTAAATAATTTAATATTCAAAACAAACAAGCTAATTAAATTGATACTCTAAACAAATCGCGTGTTTTGTAGCTACATTTTCAAGTAAAATTTTAATATTTTCAAAATGAAATAACCCAAATAAAAATACCTAATGCGCATTTTACCCTCATTTCTGAAATCTCAATTTTGGTTCGAGCAAATAAAGTACGAAAGCATTCACAAAATGGATTTTTAACGAGTCAAGAATGTTGAAGTTTGTGTCTATTAAGTATCGAAATACATTTTTACTGTACAATATGTTTAAAGAAAATAAATATGTATCTGTCTTAGTACACAAAAACACATACGGAATGATTATTATAAATATTAGTTCATATCTTTTTTAAATTTCAAACAGTCAAATTTTAATATATATGCGATTGGGAATCATATAAATTATGTTATTTTTGTTGACAGAAAACATGTATTTTCTTTCTGATTTTTTTTTATATTATTATTATTACTTTATTTATTAAATTACATTACAAATATACTTATATGATAGTAAATTATCATACAATCATACAATAAAATATGTAACTATCCAAATAGGCAGGCTTGTTTTAGGGCAAGTTACATATATCATTTTAAAACACAAAATTTAACGATAGGTACTCATAAGTATAATTAATTTATAATTTTGAGTTCTGTTATATTAGTATAATATAAAAATTTAAATTAGATTAATACAATACCCACCCACTATAGAATGGGTGGAAATGGCGAATGTGTAAGGTGATCACTTAAGCCAACCGTACGATAGGTCGTAAGTCCTATGTACACCCATAAAAACTTCTATACCTTCTCTCCATTAATAAAAAAATAAATATACAGTTTCGTCTCTGTGAGACATCTATAACAGTGTTTTCTCTACCCATATTGAAAAGAATATTAAATGTATAATATTAATGTATTATAATTTTTCAGCTAAGAAACTGTGTAAATATTTATTAAAAATCATAAACAGAGAGACTGAAAATGTTTTCACGGCAGTTCAGAATCTTTTGGTTTGAATTTTCTGGGATATTCTGCCATGTGCAGTACATCAGCCTTGATGGACCCTACAATGGGATCCGAAACGTTAGCCAAAAAGGTAAAAACATCCAGAATATCCCAGAAAACTCAAATCAGAAGCATGACTGAAGTTTTCGATGTTAAAATGAAAAGATTTAATTTCTAAATCTTTCAAATTAATAAACTAGCGCAGTTTATTAATTAATAATTGTTAACCATGTATATTTCATAATACGCAATTAATATAATCAGGAGAAATTATCATCCAATGTGTGTCAGATCAGTCTACATGTACATACATTATTATGGAAAGAATATTCTGAAAAGTGTTGTGGAAAGATGTATGGACCATTTTTTTTACCTTACTTTTTCCTCCGCACTATCATTATTTTCGCTGGCAGTCAATTTAATCTGATTTATGTTACATTTTATATAATTCTATTTGCAAAAATAAATAATAAAATAAATAAGCTAAAACCATTTTACTACTACTACAATTTCAAGCCTTGATTCAAAATATTCCATAAGAATATAAAGTTCTTATATGGATATATCATCGAATCCAGAGTTTCTATCTTAGGAAGTCACAGATCTTTCCGTGATAAATTTGTAAAATTAGTATAATAACAGTCATATATTATCTACATAGATACGCAGACATATGAATTTATTTTATTTGTGGGCAAAAGTAACAACCAAATGAATCAAAAAATGCATGAGCCAATACAAAATATGAGAATTTCCTGTTTTTACGAAATCTCTTAAAGCCTTTTTATTTTTATCTTATTTCTGCACCAGTAGTTTTTTTTTCGCACAAAAACGTGGAGCCTAGCTGACTAATGTCGTTGTTTCTTGCCAAATTTTTCAAATAATTAAACATGTCATTCGTCCTTTTTCAAAAAAAAATGTAGTAAAAATTAAAAATTAATAAATTTGATTTTATTTTCTGATTCATCTAATTTCTTCTTGCTAGATTTATAACTAAAGAACGAACATGCATACTTTACTAAAAACTAAATTTTAATATTAATAATTTTTTTTCATAAATCCAAACATTTATTTTCATAAATCCACTTTTTATCGTAACATCAAATATGAAATAAAAATTATCAAATAGATTGAATTAAATAAAGAATAAAAAATTAATACATATAAAATATGTAAAATAAAAGATTTTAGATTTTTTTTTACCCATCAACAGTTGATATTAAAAAGCATTGGAGAAAATAGTGTTACTAAATAATCGTAGGTATTTCAAATACAATAATTAAGAACATCTCAAATTCTGTATAGTCAGCTATATTTACTATTTATGAATAACAGAATTATATTTTAATAACAAAAATAAAGTCGACTAATTTTTATAGTACTTTAATTTTATTTTTTCGTTAACTTACTTTCACCGCTAGACCCACATTTTTTTACATGCATGTCTGTAGCTAAAAAAAGCACTACAAATACCTAAAAATATATTTTATGCTATATAAAAAATATATTCTTAAATAAACAATAGTAAGCTTTATTTCATCTTAATGAAGGATCGACAATTCAGAAACTGATTCAAATAAAATTTTAATAATTGTAATTTCTTCTATTTATATATCAAAATATTTTAACTACAACTTGCTTGAAATATGAAATACAGAAAAATATTAATTGTAACATAAAGTGAAGATAGAGATACTATAAGCTGCTTCAACATAACGAAGTTCAGTACTCAAGATAACAGAAAATTTATGTTATTACTCTTAATTTTTTTGTCCGTCATATTATGTATGTATGATGAAGTTTTTCGCTTGCTGGCCTTCGACTTTACAAATAGGCGCCTCATTTAAAAGTTGACATTAAACTTAAGAATGCCTAAGAATTCTATGTTTAGGTAATTATGAGCATTATTTTTATTAATAAAGATAGTAAATATATTAAATGGATTTTGACTTATTTGAAAATAAATAATTAAAATGATTTATTCAACCAACATGCAAATTTTCGTTGACGCAGCTTTGTGTAGCCCTTAAAGCTTTAAATCACAATTTTTTAAGTAGTTTAAAATCATATAGAAAGGCAAAAATAAAATAATAAAACGTATTTACATATGAAGGGTATAAAAACAAAAATGTTTTGAATGCATCCACCGAGGATTACTAATATAGAATGTACAGAATTCAAGATTTCATAGAATATATAACTATATACTTTCCAAAATCATGTTTCTAAATTACTACTTAAAACAAACACAGCAGTATCCACGCAGTATAACAAGCGAAAGCAGCAATATCCCCTTCAACCAATCAAACCTCGAGGATGTGTCACGTGACAAAATGAGCGCTTCACACTAAAAAGCCGCTTCAGTCTAAAATCGACAGTTTTTAGATTGAAGCGTCAAGTCAAATTGATACTGAAACATCATAATAAAGACAGCAATTTCCAATTATATAAACGGCAAAAGCAGAAAATTTAAACTATTTGGTAGCAAACACATCAAAGTCCATATTTAAAACTAAAATGTTTATTTATATGAAAATAAAAGAAAAACTGCAGTGGCAACAGTTTCTATAAAACTAACCCATAAAAAGTTTTTATTATACACATTCTCATTTGTATCGTTTTGAATTTGATATTCTATCAACATATTCCTTATGTGAAAAATAAATTCCATGTATATTATTATCCTTAAAACTTATAGAATATTGAAAACGTAATAATTGGTTTGGGGAGGCACGGCGTCAGCGAAACCGTCTGATCAGACCCATGGCTCAAGTCAGACTAGTTGAAACGCGCCTTCTCCACGCGTCGGGAACCTTTATATGGTTTCCAATTTGAAAAAAATTTCAAAAAGTCCAATTAATTAATTAGTTTTTTAAATGATTTTTATCGTTGCCACAAGTCTGCCTGTAACGTTTCAGCTCGGTTGGATCACGAGAAAAGATTTAAAAATCGATCCAAAGTTTTTTCGGCAGACAAGCAGACGCTTCGAGTTAAAAGTAAGGGAGTTAAAATGATAAATTCAATTTTCATAAATTCTATAGAAATGTCCTTCAGTTGTGACAGGTTTTATTTATTTATCTCATCAACACATCATTTGGTTATTGTTGCATTTGCTTTTATACCCACGTGATGAATGAAAACTTAAAAGAAATTTCGGATAAATGTTCCATTACGCGGATGTGGTTTGATGGTCTGGTTGATAGCCTCGATGAGTAATTGGATACCTAACTAAATTTCTTCAAAAATGCTTTAGGTGACTCAATCACATACAGAGTATTCGCAAACAATGTGGAATCAAAAATGTATAAAAATAAATAACTAAGAAAAAAAGAATATTTAACGTCAAGGTTCAATGAAAATTGATTAACAATTGAAACAAATTAGTTTATTTCACAGAAATTTTATTTTAATGCAATTTTAATATAGTAATTATAATTCTTCTGTAATTTTATATTTATTTATGTATTTAGTCATTTGGCCGTATTCTGAACCAAGCAATATTGCTATTTCTGTATTTTGACAGTTATGCACAACATATAAATGCCTCCAATTTTATCGTTTTAAGTTTGTCAGGTTTGAAATTAATGAATTCAATCAATCAAAAAGCTCTTAAATGTAAATAAACGTTAAGGTATTCACAATGAAGTTCTTAATTGATTTAATTCGTTAATTTCGAGACCTGTCAAACTTAAAAAATCAAAACTGGCGGCATGATTATGTTATACAACAACTGTCAACACACAAAAATGGCAATATTGCTTTGTTCAGAATATGGCCAATTGTATATATATTTAAAAAATCGTTTTTTAATATATTTTTAATTTAAAAAAGCGATTTAAAAAAGTGGTTAACCTAAGCTCCCCTTTTCTAAACACAAACTCATTATTTTCGAAAAACAACGATCATTTTTATTGAATATAAAAAAAATATTTTATTTCAATTAAAAAATGTAAGTAATAATAAAGGGTAATAAAAAGAAAATATTATACAATAAAATAAAAAATGCACGACCGTAAGTGATAAATTAAACTGTATTGAAAATTATATTGAGAGAAAGGAAAAACAGTTTTTCGCGGATTTAACGCGGAAAAAATATTTCCATATAATGAAAAAAGCGGATACGAAATTATACTAAAATATTAATGAAGTATATATATTTTAGACAAACACCCAGTACATATTTTGCACAAACATTTCCAACACATTTGATAACCGTATACTTCATTCGTTAGTAAGAAAAATATACGCGGACATTACCGGAGCGGATATCGCATATATTTTCGCTGGTGCTGTACTGTTTTCAATATGAAAGGCTTGCTATTATTAATGCAGTGTTTGGCAAGTGTCCTACTGACACAAGCTTACATTCTTAATCATCTGAAGCGCCACATCTTGGAGCTGAACCACCGTTCGGATAAGGACTATCCTCTGGACCACGACTACCGTCCTACACCTGATTACAGCCTGGAGGGTAACCACTCTCCGAAATCCGACCACCACCTGCAGCAAAACGAACAACCGATGACCTACGATACCGGAAATGGAGTCAGAACCCTGGACGACAGGAACATATTTAACTTTTTTAAGCTGAAGATTCCAGAACCCGCCTGTCCACTAGGATCACGCTGGATGAGCTCGCGATGCCGACTCGTCAGAAGGCGTCAGACACGTAATAAAAGTCCGTGTCGTCCAGGCAAGGTGAAAATTCACGGAGTGTGCAGAAAAGTGTTTAAAAAATCAACGAATAAACAGTGAACCGTTCTTGTCATATGAAATTAATAGATTTTTTATTGTAATAAACTCAAATAATGTATCTATTTTATAAATGCTTCAACAATTCAATTACATAAATTATTAAATAAACTGTTAAGAATATCAGAAGAAAATTACATTTTCCTGTGTTTTTCAAAATTTATCTTCAAATAACAATTGACGAACACCTCTTTGATAAGATTATTGAACGTTCTTAGGTTTTCACGGCTACTCAGAATCTTCAGGTTTGTGTTTTCTGGGGTATTATGCCATGTTGTTACGACCTTTCGGGCCGACGTTTCACATCTCATTGCAGAGTCCATCATCATGGATGATACCCCAGAAAATACAAATCTGAAGGATTCGGATTCAGCCCATACCGGGTATATTTACTAAGAAAAACACCAAAAATTAATATTCAATAAAAAAAATATTTTATTATTTGTTTTAATCTGCTTGTATGTTTATTAATTATTACACATACATGTTTAAATTATTAAAATTAACTACTAGTCCAATTCTAAAAAAAATTCCAATAATTTTGTGTACTCAAGAACTTCAGCAATAATATTTAAAAATATATTTTAATTATTTAGAAAACAAAAACAAAAGACATCATTCATTTTGATATTTTGACATTTATAAAACACCTTGATGATAAAGAGGTTTGTCCAATGTATGTAGGTGTAATACATATAATTAATTAATAAATGTATATAAGTTTAAAACAAATAATAAAAATATTTTTTTTAAATGTCTATCTACAAAGTTGCTCAACCAATTGAAAAAATAATATTCAATAATTTAAATGTTTATCCAGCTCGATTATAACGTGAAATTTATGATAAAGTTTAATATCGTAGTATTTTCAATTTTTCATCTTGAACATAGAAAATTTTATGAGAGTGCTGAAGGGATATTCTTTTTTATTTTCTTCAACAGGTCTATAGGCCCAATTGATGAATTCATTACATTACAAAAACAAACCAAACTTGAATTAATCACATAGAATTATTGTGATCTCACCGAGAATCGAACCCGGGACCCTCGGTATGAGAAGCTAGTGTCACGCCCACTAGGCTACGAGGACCGCTTTGGAAGATATAGCAAGAATTAACAATATATGTATATCTGACTATATGCTGTATTTAGTAATAGCAATGAATCGCCAATTTGATTATTTTTTTCCTGGCATAATAAAGGATCCTGATTACAAAAATGGTGTCAAATTTTGGTTCAAGCAAATTTAAAAGCAGTTATTTTACCTTTTGTACATTATACATTTTTGCGTCATCTAAAATTATACATTTTTGACGCTTCACGCCATAGATGCCCATATGTATTCTTGTAGTAGCTTGTTGGTCTTGTGGTTAGGACTCTCGCCTCGTGATCCAAAGATCGCAGGTTCGAATCTCACGTTAGTTAGTCCTATTTTCATAAGAAAACAGTAAGAATATTGATGTGACATGAATTCCGTGTTCGCATCTCTATTTTTTTATGTAAAAAATATATATATATATAAAATCTAAGTTTTTGCTATTTATTCATAGAAAATGACATATCACGTTTATCATAAGTGGGCCCATTCATTATCTTTCGTGTCAATTATACGATCCTGCATTACCGGCGCGACGCGGCGGCTTGCCATGCAATATAATGAATGCCCCGCATTACCTGAGAAAAAATCATTGTAGATTTTATATTTGGATATTATTGTGCCCAAGGGCTTATCTCCGTTTTAACACAAAACTGGCCTTTTCCCCACCAGATATGATAAGGAAAGCTAATTTTCTATGGTTTCTTGTATCAAAAATGTTTCGTTCGTCAAAAATGCTTGCGCCAAAATTGGACATCATTTATGTAATCAGGACCCTTTATTATGCCAGGGAAAAAAGTCAAATTGGTGTTTCGTTGCTATTACTAACTTATTCCTGACTATATGATGCTTACCTTATTCCTATACCTACGTGATGCAGTTTTTGTAGTTAATGGTGATACTGATCAACACTACCTATGACTATAATATCAGTACTGATCAACAGTGCCTACGGACTGTGAAAATATTACAATTACGAAAAAATAAGATAAGGGTTGTTGAATTGAAAGTTAGTTGAAATATTTATTTAATTAAAATTTATAAAAACATAGTTACTCTTGAAATATTATGAAATACAGAAAAATTTAAATAATTATATAAAGAATGTATATGTACAGAGGCTGTTATTCAATTTACTTCATTTTGACTTACTTTACTCTAGGTAAATGAAAATATTTTCAACAGAATGTTAGTTAACTTAGCAAAAAACACTATCATATTTAAGGTCTATCGGCTTCGAGACGTACCTTTCTCTTCGTCAGGACCAACACTACACTATATACCACAACCATCGTATTGTTAAACTTTCACTCATATTATTAATATTTGTAAAAGTGTGAAAATATTTTTGCAGTATTCTTAAATTAATCTTTAATTATGATGAAGTTTGCCACTGCTTCGGCTTTTGGTTTTTACCTTTACAAATAAGTGTTTTAATTAAAATTGGCATCAACTTAGAAAAAATAATAATATATAAATTAACCTTTTTGAGGTAAGCCCGCCAAATAAAATCTGATATTTAAATAAAAATATATTTTAAAAAATTCATTTTTTACTTGATACAAAATTAAACTTGTATGCAATAAATTATTAGTTCATTCACTTTATTTCACATATGTAAAAGTTTATACATGATATGTACATGTAAACTTTTTTGGCTTCTACGTGGGTTTCTTTTTCTTTCCCTTTGTGCAATATACAACTTTATATACCCTTAAGCAAAGTTTTTTTTTAATTTGCCTTCTGCTAAAGATCCATCATTGTTATTTATATAATAAAATAATTTTTTATCCGGATTTTGGTTGAAAAATACTGTTCAAATATATACCAAAGAAAATGTTAAAAATTCCAAGAAAACTTGTTTAGTTTTTTTAGAATTTTGTCGGAAGTCCACATTTCTAGCAGAGCTCTGTTACCTTAAGCTTACTTTGTAATACTTTTGATTTGCATTATATATTATTATTATATATTATATATTATATATCTATTCTTCTTCTTCTTCCTTGCACTGTCTCAACTCATTACCTAGGTAGGCTATTGGGGTCGGCTCTTCTCGTTCTCAGGCTATATCTTCTTCGGTTCTGTTTTTAAGAGAAAAGAGCTTCAGATGAATAATATTTTTTATCAAACTATTACTTTGATACAAAATTATTTATAAAGTCGGAGGACATTATTCATTATTTCTATTAATTAGTAGTCATCAGTAAAAAATGCTCATGGGAGACGAAAACATATCGTAGTTTGCAAATTTTCTCAAATCACATTGAGTATAATATAACACTGTTAGGGAGTTATTGTTATTGAATGTTATGTTTGAATCACTGTTATTGTCTGTTGTTTCACTGTCGCATTCTCCTTTTCTAGGCAAATCTATCAAATCTAACAAAGCTCCATACATCCCTCTACTTTGTAAATACATTTCGTCCACAAATGAGAAATCACTTATTCCAGTTCTGCTTTAATATGGTTAGCATATAATAGAAAACAACCACACATTCTATAATGCAAATATAAACCTCCTATATAAACAGACATACAGAATAAAACAAAAAAATATTGTGTTTCATAAAAACCTTAATACGCTAAGTAATGTCAACAATAATCAAATACAACCCGGCACTTCATCTCTTCTAATAATGTTCCCACTTTTCTACCACCAACACACCCAGCTTCCACTGGACCCGTAACCCCTATACCTAAGACATAATCCTACACACTTCAGTCTAAACTCACCTGAAAAAGGAAACGGAAACGTTTCCGAAGCATGTGGTTTTATTAAATAAATATAGCGGAGAAAAAAAAACAAAAAGTGTATTTTTAATTTTTAATTCATTCAAATATTTCTTAATCAAGGAAGACTTTTTGTAGAGATGCTAACGTTAAAGGTATTAGAAAAAAAAAAAATCAATTTTTGATCCTATTTGTAAAGTCACTCATGAATCTTCTGAGACTTTGAATATGTTTCGTAAGTTTTTCTTTCTTCTTTCTAAAGTAAAACTTAGTTTTACCCATCGCCTTTTCTTGTGGTATTATTAAACCAGTATTGTTCTCCCTAGCACTGTTCATTATTTTCTTCATTGTAGATGCATTACTACATTCAGATACTCCACATTTATCTGCGGTATTCTTTTATCCTCATTACATTATATCAACAATTCGCGCAAAATAGTATTATTATTAATAGTCATCATCAACTAGCCAATGTTGAAGCGTATAAAGGCTACTTTTAATTCGATTCATCCTTAAGATTTCGACGGTTACCCTTATTTGTCATGTTGATATTCGAATATCAACATGACAAATAAAGGTAACGTATCACTGTTTATGCTCAACTTTCTATTTGAATTACGAGAATAAAAACCTTCAAACCGGATTATCTCAGAATGCGTATTTCAGAAAGTATAAAGTTTAATTAATAGTTAATTAATATGTTTAATTAAGAGCATATTTAAATAATCATGTTAATATTTTATACTTTTTACGATTTTAGTACGGTTGAGATGATTGTAGATTTGATTAGTATGGAGCATTGCGGAAAGAATCATCATAATAATACCATGGTAACTAGTTGCTTTGTGGTCGGGTTCTGCGGTAAACGAACAAAAGTCGAACGAACAATGAGTCAAGCTGGATTTTTCGAATTTTAAAATTCTACAAATCAAATCTCTGTTAAAAACTTCATTAAACGGATGTGGCTTGATAGCCTTAATACCACAATCACATACCATATATACTTCAGGTGATTAAATCTACACAGTGTTTCTAAAAAATATATACTTTTAATATTAAGCACAAAATATGGCTTTAAAAAAGGAAAAATACATTTTATAATTGATTAGAAATGTACTATCTATTAATAATCAGTATTTTAAGTCAACGTGAAGGTGGATTAAATATTGTCAAATTTTATATGTACAAAAAGAAATATTTGTTTCGAATTTATTTTGTTATTTACTAATACAAATATGTTTTAATTTACATAAATTTTGTTTCTAATAGTATAACAAGTACTTATCACTTAAGTATAAAATATTTTTTACTTTAGTTTTATTCAATGTACTAAGTTACCTTCTGCAGAATTGATTCGTGTAAAAATCAATATATAAAAATTGACAAGTTTATTTTTTTGATGTTTCTAGAGTATAAAGGTGTATCAAAACTGGATTTCTTCTATTGAAAAATAAATATTACATTTACTGAATATGATAAAAAATATTTTTCCAAAAAATAAATTGGATAAAAGGAAGAATAAAACAGTAAGGTTCTTACAAATTTATAAAAAGGATTTAAATACATTTTTGAAACATTCTATAAAACGAAAAGTATTAGGGGAAGAATAAAACTCCATGAAGATGGAAAAGATGATGTGGTTTTATTATATTATTGGTTTAAAAAGGTGTGATTATATAAAAACAATTATTTGCATTTAGTGAATTTTGCAGTGTTTGTAACATTCACTAGTTAAATAACGTAAAAATGTTATTTTCTAAAACTTTCTTGATGCAAAACTATACAAAAATGAACTTTTTTTTTAAATTAACATAGAATGGAAAATATCTTAAACAAACACCCTATATGAATTTTATACAAAGATGTTTAATTGGATTTGTTAACTGTGTATTTCATTCGTCAGTAAGATCCAGGTACTATATGGACATTATCAGAGCGAACATTACGTAGTTTTTCAAGGTGCTGTTACATTTCCTACAATATGAAAGGACTTTTATTTCTAGTGCTGGGTGTAACAAGTGTTCTGCAGGGAGAAGCGTATTTTTTTCATCATCGAAGGCGCCACCACTCCCGGGATCGTGACCACCGTCCAGATAACGACTATCCTCTGGACCGCGACTATCGTCCGAAGAACGACTATCCCCTGGACCGCGACTATCGTCCGAAGAACGACTATCCCCTGGACCGCGATATTGGTCCGAAGCACGACTATCCCCTGGACCGCGATTATCGTCCGGAACGTGACGGCAGCCTGGAGCGTAACATTCCAGAAAGCGACAACCGTCTGGGGAGTAACAACTTTCCAGAAAGCGACCACCGCCTGGAGGGAAACGACCAACCGATGACCTATGACACCGGAAATGGATTAATATCCTTGAACAACAGGAACTTCATTGACGTTCCATTGTTCAAGATCACGGAGCCACCCTGTCCGGCAGGTTCACGGTGGATAGCCAAGCGGTGCCGAGCCGTCATGGCGTCTCCGACACCACCAATGTTCCGCAGACGCAGCTGGATGGAGAACAAAAAGAAGTGTCGTCCAGGGATGGTGGAAGTTCATGGAGTGTGCAGAATAGTGTTCAAAACTTAAGAACTTAAGAAACTTAAAAAATCATGAAAAATATCAAAATTAATTAAAATATTTTTTTATTATTGATGGATTTGGGATTACTGTAGAGATTATTCATGATAAAATTGTATGAAAATCGTATTATAATTTCACTTGTCGATGAGAGATTCTTCAAACTTAAAAAATAAAATATAATATTGTAACTTATTAAAAAATAACTGCAAATTAACTTTATGGTTACATTATTTATATAATTTACAATAACACGCTTTGTATAAACCACTAATTTAATATAATTTATAATTTTAAATAGGTGCTTTAAACAAAGTGCCGCACTATTTAAACAAATATACATAGAATTATATTTAAACTCACGTTGAAGTAAAATATTTTATGTTTTTCACAAAATATAATGATTATAATAAAATTCCTGTTCTTAAAAACTTATGAATTTATCTATTTTGTTATTACTTCATTAATTTAATTATAAAGTATATTTCTTTACCGTTCAAAATAAAAGATCGTAGTTTTCTTCTGTTTTTTATGGTTGTTTTAACACAATCACAAACAACAACCCCTGAATAATGTTATCGTACCCATGAGCAAAAGTACCCCACAAGAATATATTTTTAAATTGAGTTCAATATCATCCTCACGCCTTACGAAAAATATTCTAATCTCGTAATTATTATATATTTGTTTAAATGTTGCCATATGGCAACATATTTAAGTGACTTTATTTATGTTTTTTTAACAGTTTATAAATATATATGGCTAAAGAAAACATTATAAAAATCAATATATATATATATATAAAAAGAAACCCGTGTTTCCCTCCGCCAAGTCCACAACCAGCCACCAACACCCACTGGTGGTTATGGTCGTGGATAGCCCTTGGTGTCACTTCGAAAATATGCGAGTTTAGTGGGGGTGGCTGTGCGTGGGTGGGAGTAGGTGACGAAAATGTGCTTTCTAGCGCATTGTTTTGTTATGGGAAGGCCGCAAATGCATCAACTTGTTTCAAAATAGGCGCACCGACTGTGTCGGTGAGTCTAGAAGGTTCCGGAAAAGCCTGCTCTAGAAAGTTCTGGAAGGAGAAGGTTCTAGAAAATTCCCGAAAGTTCTATAAGGTTCTAAACTTAGTGGCGGAATGTGTCTAGAAGGTTCCAGTACATTCAATAAATTTCTTGAAAGTTCTGGAAGGAGAATGTTCTAGAAGGTTTTCGAAAGTTCTATGACAATCCAAACAGTGTACTAAACATCAACGCGCGCGAAGCCGCGCGGCACAGCTAGTATTAATATAATTGAAATCAAATGTAAACATTTGATAAATCTTTATTAAATAAATTTGTAGGGCAAAAATTAACGAGCAAAAAAATAGCAATTTTGACTTGAAATTAAATTCCGATGAACGAATCATAAAAGGGGCATTACGTTTATTTTTCAATAGTAAATACGTTTCGACAGCTCTGTTCATGATTATCCTCGATTAGTCCTTTGACTAGCGCAACACGCAGCACCTCCATCGTAAAATATTTATTGAAAATGTCACTTACAGTTTTCAGGATGCTTTTCCGTACGGGCCCGGAGAAATCATTACTTTTTCCGAATCGTTAACCAGATGAGAAATATAATTTTCTGTATTTTTAAAGCTTTCCGCTGCTGTTCAATTTTTCAAAGCGGTGGTGGTAAATTATTTATTTTAAACAGAAAAAATATTTTTAACTTTAATAAAAAAAAATTATGTACGTAAATTCTTAATAGGTTTTTTATAAAACATTTACATTACAAACACAAATTTAATTCATAAATGTTAAAAATAAGTTAGAAATATATGAACATACATAAACAAAAACAAATATTTAACACATCAAAGGTGTAGGAGAATCCTGCTTTGGAATACCTTTTCAGAGACATGCAACAGATCAATGTCCAGAATAATATTGTTCAACATAGCAGTAGCTCTTTCAATAGGAATAACCATTGGCAGGTTGGTCCTGTATATTGGAATGTGAAACAATTTATGCTGAGGCTGTCTTAGGTTATTATCGGGAACATACGAACCAATCTCCAATGCTCCAATTTTCCGCGTAATTTCAGGATTATCGATCACGCACATTCCTCCTAGTCTCTAAACTATTGTAGCCAAGCGTACCCTTTTATACAGTTTTACAGTACTTCTTTTTTTAGATGTTGATTTTAGATGGTTTTTTTTTTAGATGTTCGATTTTAGATGTTGAGTTACACATATTTTTGACCTTGCTTGCTATCTTCTTCTTCATCTTCTTCATCAGCCTTCGTCTTTCCACTGCTGGATATAGGCTTCTTTCTTATTTTTCCATTCTTCCCTGTTGTTGGCTAATTGTAGCCATTTCTTTACCCCCACAGCAACAATATCATCGGCCCATCTCTTTTGAGGTCTTCCGATGCCTCTTTTTTTTTCCCAAGGTCTCCATTTCAGAACTCTGGGAGACCATCTTGTAGTATCCTGTCTTGCAACGTGTCCTGCCCATTGTCATTGCCATCTCTTAGGCTTACTCCAAGCATGGATCTCTCCATGGATCATTGCGTGCATTTGAGCTTTTCTACACTTTTCTTTATAAGGGCCATAGTCTCCAATCCATACGTCATCACTGGCAGTATGCACGATTCAAAGGCTTTTCTTTTTAGACTAATTGGGATCTCTTTGTTCTCGAAGATATGTTTGAGTTTGCCAAAAGCAGCCCAGCTCATTCTTATTCATCTTGGCAATTCTGCTGTTTGGTTCTCTTTGTTCATTTTTATCTTGTGTCCTAGGTATATATATTCATCTACTATTTCAATATTATTATCATTGATAGTGATGACTTTGTTCTCTGGACTCAAAATTTTGTTTTCTTTATATTCATCTTAAGACCAACTTTGCTCGAAGCTTCGTGTAGTTCTTTTAGCGTATGCTTGCTATGTACAAGGCTTATAATGTACCTCAATAGGAGTTCAGTATTCTGCTCTAGCTACTACCAGCTTTGTTGGAGCGGGAGGGATTTATCTGTAGAACTTGGAACTCCTTCGCATTTGTCTATGTGGATAGGGAACCAAGGGAAACCTCTCTCAGAAGGAGTTGGACCTAAGGGGACCTTCCTACACGTTCTTATAACGTTGGGTTTTTGTTTTATTTGTTGTTTATTACTTTTTTGACTTATCACGGTTGCGACGTCTTTCCAGTTGACGTCCTTCTGTTTCCTCCAGTTTGTGTCTTTGTGTGCTGAAAATGGGGCAAAACATCAACAGGTGGTAAACATCTTGAATGGCAGTTTCTCAGGGGCATGTGT
The DNA here is from genome assembly GCA_016648135.1 of Agrypnia vestita. Classification (NCBI taxonomy): domain Eukaryota; kingdom Metazoa; phylum Arthropoda; class Insecta; order Trichoptera; family Phryganeidae; genus Agrypnia; species Agrypnia vestita. The sequence continues at coordinate 115,743 of JADDOH010000485.1, forward strand.
CGTCATTAATTATTTTGATTTATTACATTAATTACAGTACTGCCTGCACTAGACAAATGCACCTTTTTATAAATCATAACATCACTTTACGACAAAGATCTTCAAGTGACAAAGAGGTTGCTGGTGTACATCACGAATTTATATTTTTTTTATTAAGTTTATTATACTTCATTTCCTTATTTGTATGTGTGATGAATGATTTTCTTTAAACAATTTTATGCCTGGTTTATCAATCGGATACTTTAGATCTTTTTAAATGAAAAACGTTTTAATAAAAAAAACGTACACGGGATATGTCATTGTGACACATCAATATTCTTCTTTTTGTTAGATCTGTCAATCTGTGATACATAAAACTACGCTTCCTGGGATGATGAATTCCAGCTATCCTTCCATCTTTTAGGTAGTCTCCCCGGCAGGCGTAGTCCAGGGGGATTTCATTAAAACAGTTCTCAGCACTTTCGTCATGCTGGAATCTATATCCAAATCCTACCATATTCCAGGGCTGAGTTTTTTGGACTATGAGCGTATGTCTGTTTTACCCCAGCCAGGTAGCTAGCCTAACCTAGTGACTCTCCTCCTTTATTATCCGGGCATGGGACCAGCAATGCCGGAGTTTGTCTTCTTCTATTTATATTCTTACTATTTACAATACTATGGACATGTACGTACGTATAATGTACAAACTAAACTTGAAGCTTATTAAAACATGATTAACGGTGGTCTCCATTACCAAGGAGAAACAAGGTAGATTTTTTAAGGCCCATTAAGTACAATTATACTATCATTTTTTTAAATCAATATGTTGTCTTTTTTCCAGGACATGCTAACATGACACATTTAAAGGTATGAAAAACATTTTAATGAATAGGTTTTTAATCTCTTTTTCCAAAATATTATCGTGTTTAGCATTTTTAAGTCGTAAGAATTTTATTTTTCTCACCTTATTAATATTATATTCCTACTGAAATGGTTCTAGAAGGTTTTAGTTTTGCATGCTGCTTGGGTCGTGCACCGATTGCATGACATACTCGGGCGGTCGCACCTCATCAGTATTGTTGCTGTAATTCCAGCTTAATATCAGCACGTTACGGACGTTACATACAGGCAGGTAGACAACGAAATTATTTTATTTAGATATTACAATATTATTATTATTATAGAAGGCATATGGACTTAATAAGATGCGGGGTCCATATCACCAAATAGATTTTAAAAAACTTTTCCCCATGCTCATCTCCAAGTACCTACAACGTGACCATAAAATCCAAATAATAAATAATAAATTTTAGTTTACCTATGTATGTACATATATTTAACATAAAGCATAAAAAATGTATGTACATATATTTAACATAAAGCATAAAAATTTATCTTCAGTGATTGCAATTCTATATCATTCGACCTTATTTCATTCATCCTGCAATTTAATTAACACGGGCATACAAACGCACGTATTAGTGTGGACCCAATTTTGAAATATATTTTAACCGATACAATAGTCGAGAAGTCTAGAGCCTTACTAAATGTACAATCTATATATGCACAATAAAAAAAAACTCATACATATCAAAAACACAAAATTATCTCGTTGAAAAGATTTCATCGAATTACTTATTTTGGAGTCAATATAAAGTTTTATAAAAAATAATGTATCATCTTTTTTGTTAAATAATACCATAGTATAAAATTGTACATAGAAGAACTACTAATCCCCTTTTTACGGGAATTGAATCACAGCGGGGGGGGGGATATAAATAAATAATAACATATAAATATATAAGACACATTTATAGTGCAGTATAAGTATTTATTCTTTCATAACTCTGTATATTATTACCGTATATGTACATCTATTTATACTTGGCGTACTAGTTTTTAGTTGCACCCAAAAATATACTTCAAAAACCTGAATATAATTTTTACCAGAATGGGATATTCATCTATTATTTTATAGTTTTATAGATCATCTACGTGAAGATTGCAATCTTGACAAACATTAGTCAATTCTATTTTAATTAATTAAGATAAATTAAAGAAGTTTCACAGAGACCAAACTATAAATACGAAAAACGTGTGTGGAAGCCTTTTGATACGATTTCCCAGGGCTTACAACCTGTATGAGCTATTTTTATCGGTTTTTATTAATTTTTACTATTTTAATTGTTCGCGGTTAATTTCTTCTTCACGTAATAGTTTAAAATTTTCATTAAAAATATTAAACAATGATTAACGAGCCGATAAATGATTTTTTGATAATTAATTACTCCAAAATCATCACATCACTTAATTTCGTGACATAAAATACATTTTACCAAGCTGTCAGAATTTGAGGAGAGTAAATTAAAAGCAATTAGTAATGTTGTTCCTAGATAAACGTTTTTAAGCGATTATCAAATCGTTGTGAAATTACAACGTGCCATCTCGTTTGCTTGCAGAATAAATTTATTCAAAGATACATTGTAATTTTTTAAATTTATTTTGCGAACCTCAACAGAACTATTTCATTTGATTTTATTACCGATAAATGGGCGTTTGTTGGAAAAATACATTGAATTGCTCGATACATACACACATAATACATATAAATGTAGGATATTATGTAGCACTCTCGGCCGCCACCTACGTCGCTAGATATATTGTAATATCTGTTTTGAGGTAGATAGTTTAATAGTTTTTATCATTTTACCACCATAGACTGGTATCTAATATTTTTTTTGAAATAAAATAAATGCATTAAAAATCAGGAAAAAATTGAAATAAATGCAAACGATAGTTTCACATTTATTATCAAAACAGCTTCATTGATACGGATCCACAAAGGAAATTATTTATTATCCAATATATATAGATTATTAAAATAACATAATTTGGACAAGCGGTTGACTAATTACAGAGATACACGACATAACATGAAAAAGATCATTTTTTTACTCTCTTTCTTTTAACTCATAGCGTCTGCTTGCCTGCTTGTCTGCTTGTCTGCTTGTCGGCTTGTCGGCTTGTCGGCTCGTCGGCTTGTCGGCTTGTCTGCTTGTCTGCTTGTCTGCTGAAAAAACTTTCGATCGATTTTTAACCCTCTTCCCATGACCTAATCGAGCTGAAACTTTGCAGGCAGACTCTGGGCGGTAATAAAAATGATCTAACAAATTTTCGTTTAAATAAATTAATAATTATAGTATAATTTTGTTTTTTTTTCGAAATTTTAACGATTTATATATTGTTTAATTTTCGAGCCTGACACGTGGAGTAGGCGCAAAACCTGTTTATATGAGAAAGGGAGTATAATGAAAACTTGGTTTTTGTGGGTTAGTTTTTATAACATCAAAATAAAAAAATATATATTTAAATATAAGAAAATAATATTTTTTTATTGTAAGCAAAAATACAATATATTATTAAATATTAAGAAAAAAGAATAAATAATACATAGAAAAATATGAACGGGAATAGAGGAGGAAGTGAAGTGAGACGGCTAGGATTGGAGTGGAGAGAGGAGCGACGGGCGTGTGTATGTGTGGTGTAATGCATAATTAAATTCATTCGTTCACAATTTGTTCCACGGGCATGGTCAAGCCACGTATTCACTAGGGGATTCACGCTCATGTCTCGGGGACAATGACGCGGTCATTTGACGTGTACAGTGTACACACCGGGACTCGTATATCACTTGTCGCCCGATGAGGTTATGTTGACAGCTGCGTATCTATTTACTCTTGCCGCCTGATGAGGTTAGGATGACAGCTAGGTATCTATTTATTTTAACGAGTTTATCGAAACGTAAGAGGAGAAAAAGGTGGTATGTGCGAAATTATTTACTGCAAAGAGAAAGAAGGATGGATTCTATACGATCTTCGAATGTCTGACGGATCTTTTGTCAATTTCACTCGAATGACAACAACTGATTTTGACAATTTATTACAAATAATCAGACCTTCTATAGCCAAGCAAGACAATATTAAGGAACGCTGTTCGCCCTCACATCATTTTATTTTTATATTCACGGTTTGAAGTGTCCCACAAAATTGTACGGCGATGAGTTGGAGAACAATAATTTCGTTTCCCCACATTTATGTCAGTTGACAGATATAACGTTATATATAATATTTGAAAAAAATATAAAAAAACAAACTATGCATTATATTGTAATTAATAAAATACTGAGTACGAATCAATTTGGCTTTAGAGAAAAATTACAAACAATGACGCCATTGCCAAAATATCTTCAACAATATATAATGCTTTAGATTAATAAAACAAATGCTTGGGTATTTTCATTGACTTGCGTTGAACTGAACTGAACTGACTTGACCTGAATTTGAATAACATTGGCGTAGTTGGAAAAGTTAGATGCTGACTGCAAAGCTATCTAACTCAAAGAAGTCGACATCTCAAACTACAACATTCAATAAGCGAACCTGGAATTTTGGAATTCGGAATTCCACAGGGAAATGTCATCGGGCCTATCTTATTCTTAATTTATATAAATCAAATGTTTAAATTATTACTTCGTGGTGAAATTATACCCCTTGCTGATGATACTGTAATAATTCTTGAAAATAAAACATGGAATGGAATTCAGCTAATCATGACATAAAGGTCATCAAAGAATGGTTCGATGACAATCTCCTGTTAATTAATTTGGAAAAACATTTTTCATTCCTTTCACACTCTAAGAAGAAGTATCCTAAAATCTCAATATAACGAGTCATTGTAAAAAATGTAAAAATAATGTAACATGCAACACTAAGTGTACTTTCATAATCATAAGTCTAATATAAAATATTTAGGAATAAAAATTGACAATCATGTCAACTGATAAGGCCATGTCAATCTGATCGTGGAACGATTGAGAAAATTGATGTATGTTTTTACTCCCTTTATATATTAACTCGTGGCGTCTGCTTGCTTGCTTGCTTGCCGGCTTGCCGTCAAAAAAAACTTTGAATCTATTTTTGACCCTTTTCCCGTGATCCAATCGAGCTGAAACTTGGCAAGTAGACTCGTGGCGACGTTCAAGGAGATCTATCAAATGTTTGTTAAAAAAAATTAATAATTATAGTATAATTTCGGATTTTTAAAAATTTTATTGGTTTTTTCAAATTGGAATCATTATAAAAGTTTGATTAGCAACGGCGCGGCGGCCCGATATCGTCGCGGAATTTTTTCTAAATTTGAGTTACTCCATCGGTATATGTAACAGGTAATTCACTACGAATGTCGAAAATCTAAATTGACTGACAAATGTTTTTAGAATTTAATCTTCAAAGCATGAAGTGTCTTATCAAAGCTCAAAACATCTGACATTTTAGAAATATATTAAATTACTGTAAGTTTAGTGTTACGTTATGTTTTAATTCGTCTTTAATTGTTATTATATTTTACAAAGAAAGGGAGTATAATAAAAACTTCGTTTTTATGGGTTACTTCTTTTACAATCTACTCAATACATTAAACAAAAATACTATTAAAATGGTGTATTACGCGTTGGTGCAGTCCCTATTACATTATGGTATTATTATGTTCTTTTTTTCTTATGTGACGCTTATACACAGTTGTATTAAGGCAATACTTTTCTACCAATAGGATTGCCTGAATTGAAAATACCGCTCGCCATTTGTATCACTTCAAAAATATTGATGTGACGGAATTGAATGAACGTTAAATAAAAGTTTCCGGCAAAACATGACACAGTAAATTATTTTCTACAATACAATAACAACCTCGCGTATATGTACATAAAGATTTTTTATAGTACCATAAACATGTCATGAATAGTGATGCGAATGTGCGAATAAACCCAGTTTAAAGCACGCCGAGCGAAGGGAATTGTAAAACAAACAAAACATTGCTAGAGGCAGGCCATGAACCATGGGGTGCGATTTAAGAAAGTTAGTGGAGAATAACTGGGAGATGCACGGTAGACCGATCTGCGTATGGAAACTGTTAGTCGATTTTTGTTTTAGTTTTTACCAACTATAAAATTTGCCGATAAATTATATTAATATAGAAATCATTAACAAAAGGTAAAATAATTTTTATTTATATAAAAAATTTACTAACTTTGATACAAATCTAAAATCTGATTTTAATTTCTGCAGTGTATTAATAAGTTTGTTTAATTTGCATCAAAGCAAATAAATTTATAATATTTTATGTAAAATACTTTTAAGATATGTGAAAAACATTGAAAAAAATGCAAAATTTCACGTCGTTTATCGCATTAACTCTTGATATTTCATCCAAAGTATAAAGAATATTTTATATTCAAAATTAAATAAGGAAGACTCCTTCAAAATTTCGGCTACTAGCTGCGAGACACCCTATATATTTTATCACTAAATACTCTTACTAATAATATTGCACGTATGTGGGATTTTTTCCATTATTTGGTTGATCTTTGATGTAAGTAATATGCAATATGTTGGAACTGTACACCAATGAATTTTTATGTCGTTAACTGTCCGTAAAGGTGAAAAATATTTTAATGCTTGAGATTTAATACTATGAGTAAATGTGTATGGATAAATATACTCTTTTTCTTCGCAAAAAGATACAATATTTTAAATAAAATCGTGCGTTTTCCATTAATGCCCACCGAGACTATACGTTCGCCCATCTATTTTAGGCTCAATTTGATCCCACCTGTAAGGACTGGTTCTTGCTGGGTTTCGATCGGTGTGAGGAGCATATGAATGTTATATTAACGATGGAAAGTTTTCTGCGTTTCTATAAAAGTAGGCCAACTTCTTGGGAAAAACGATGGTTTTCGGGAAACTGTAATGCCATATTTAAATATTTTTTAAATAAAATAAAAAAATTCGTTGTTTATACAGTTAACTTTGTTACAAATTGATTTTTCTCAACATTTTTAGAAAATTTAGAAATCTTTAAAAACAAAAAATCTCACAAAAACTAAATCTGTAGGAAGTTCCAATGCTTTTCAAGAAACTCGCTTGCGAATAATTAACTATCCGTACACCCATGAAAAATCACGGGACATAATAACTTAAACATTTTGAAGATGACATGATTACAAATAACACTTTTTGATATAAAAATAATAATTATTTTTCTATGAAAAAGAACTTACATTCTTTTTATAAATAAATTAGAGGTATTTTTTTTATGATGAAGAAATTATTAATAAAGTTTTCATTAAAAAAAAATACAAAGTTAACAGTGTACGGCGGCCTTCACAGTTCAGTGACGTTACATTGTGATGCGTTTCGCTACAGTGCTTGGGCCTCATGACCTGTTGCAGCGTTAGAAAAAAAAAAAAATTTTAAACCAAAAATAAAAGTTCTTATCCTGTTTTATTTTAACTGCATATCACCATGGCTGGATAAATATGGTATTGACCGTGATAATCCTCTACGTAATATTTATAGTGGTCTAAATGCCCTAGATGTAAATATTGTCACCTGTCGTGGCTGTAAATGTAAACATTGGAAATTAATTAGCGATTTATTAATTGAAGGCGTCCCTTTAAAAAGGGTCTATATGCGAAACAAAATTTTACAGGAGATAGAAAAAACACTTTGTGAAATGAATAACCAGAATCACCGATTTTTTAATTTTCTTTATTTTTCATGTTATTAAGAAATCCCAGTGATACCTTGGAACTGTCGACATTCGTCATATTTGTTATTACCTGATGAATATAGAGGAATATAAACTCTTTTTCCATGTTAGCTTTGTAACTTTTGAGTTAGAATTTCGGCAAGATCGAGTTGAAATCTTGGAAAATAATTACCATACATGGTGCATACTGTTATATAGATAATTTTAAAACAATAAAATCACATTGCGACCTGATGTACGATATAGACTCTTTTTATATGGACGCCTTTCATCAATGATTAATTAGTTATCTGATGTTCAAAGTCACTTAACATGAAGAAAATTTATCGCTATTCTTAAATCCACACTATTTTGAAAAACATCACTTCGTCTATGTACACTTTATTATCGCTGGATAAAACATTTATCACTCATAGAATATTCAATTCTCGTAAATAGAAGTCGCCTAGTTTATTTCGCCACTCCGCTCGATTACTTCGATTTATTTATACCTTTGATTTTCTTACGACTGGCCACCCAGGCCTCGCCTAGCGGCTCGCGGCCGTAAAACTGAATAGTCAAAACATGACATTGCCGGCAGCCCAGATCCGCGCAATTTATATCCAAATGTTGTTATTTACTTTCTAGATTATTCTAGTGCTTAGAATAAAGTTCTTATCGCTTCTAGGTCTCAGTGACTGCAATCAAAAATTATTTTTTTTGATATTGCTGCCTTTGTTTTTATATCCTTGTACATATGATATTCAATATTTAAGTTGCGGTTCAATTCTACATGTACTTGAGTTAAAATCTATGTACATACAATATTAGACAAAAAAACTTCTTAGAATATTATTTTTTGTTCAACGGAGTTTATTGATTATATTAAAATATTTTAAATTTAATGGCATCCGCAAAAGAGCTGGTGCGATCAGACGCTACATATTTGTAGCATCTGATCTGTTTAAAGCCTCGACAACCATACATGAGAAGGTGGATGAGTGTAGCCGAAGCAAAAGTGGTGTGCCAGGATGGATGCCTTTCCCTGGTTAGTTATAATTTTCAATTGATCAACACAACATTATTTTGACAGAGATTAAATGTGACGTGAAAAATATTTTCTTAAATACTTGAAAACTAATATATCTATGAAAATTACCAATACCAAAAGATTGTCGATCATCTTGCCAAAAAATTTGAAAAATTATTACTGAAATTATGTCACAGATATCGCGTAAAAAAAATGTGACCCTTTGATGAATTATACAGCTACGAATCCCATTATCTGTAAAAAAATCTCTCAAAAACATTGCGAGTTCCATAAATATTTTATTTACTCTTCTGAAAACAAATTATCTAAAGATACGCACGGCCTCGATTCTGCGAAGGATCCAGGTAACTAAGAGAAATAAAGCAGAAGACGGAAATTCCTGTAATGAAGTTAAAACTTTGTGGATCTTCAAGAAAAATCAAAATACGGAATTCTTAATAACCTTAATTTAATATGCTGGGTCCAAATGCAAATCACGAACTGCTAAAGTACACATCATTGATTATTAATTAGTTATCTTATTTTCTTTCGACAGTTTTTTCCCGTTTTAAATAAAAAAATTATTATACTATAAATATTTGCTAAAAAAGAGAAAATATAAAACTATTAGGTTTACACAAAAAGGGCTGTATTTATACTGACTAACTTCAGTTATTCCTTCATCGCCATCTTGATTAAACGTGTTTTTGTCTATTTTTTTGTTTTTTCCGAACATATTTCACGCATAAAACTATACAAACTCATTTATAGTGGAGGGACTTTTACTCATATTTTACTAGGTAGATAGAAAATCAAACAACTTGATTGAACGCACTTTTACCAACTCGCTTCTCTTTTAACTTCGCGGTCTTAATTTTTAGTTATGCTGGATCCAAGATATATTCACCATTCACTATCTTTAAAATATTATTAAATCTAATATATATTAAAACTCAGTATTATAATACTTAATTGTATTATTTTTATGGAGCAAAAAATCGATATAAATATGTATTTCTTTATATATAAAAAAATTAATGTATTTTGTGGTTTATAATTTTTATAAATTATAAAAAATAGTTTTAGCACCTAACTGCTTAAATATTTAAGCATGTAACATGATATAATAAAAATAGAACAGTAAGAGATGATTACTATTCAATACCTCGGTAATTAAAAAAAAAGTTTTTAGCGTATACCTACTTTAATTACTTTGACTATGATTATTTCTAACGATTCCTTATCATCCTATGTGAAACCGGTTGGTTAGTTCTTAATTTAAACATTTCATTTTTTGCACATTCTTAAGTTATTGTTGCTATATTTTAATAGATAACATTTTAATTAATTAATCATGAAGATATTTGCAAGATATTGGCAAACATCTTCATGATAGATTACGAAGAAAAATCACTGAAAGACGCTTCTCTCAAGCCTTCTAAATGGCTTAGATACGAAGATTTGTCATTTGACCGCATGGAAAGAAAACTCTCGACCAATTATTTAAACTATCTTAACGGTATCCACAAAGATATTCAATTCACAATGGAGATTGAAAATGCTTCAAAGTTAGCCTTTCTTGATGTACTTATTTGGAAAAAGAACGACGGTTAACTCGGACATACAGTATACAGAAAACCCACGCACACAAACAGATACCTTTAGAGGCTTCAGTACACGAATTTCGTATTTTCTCTCGATTTTGCTAAATTTAACGCATTTCAGACTATACAATTTAATTAATTCGATTTTTTGAGTATGTGGTATAATTTTTTGAATATTTTTATATTAATGACAGAGAAATTTTCTTAGTACGCATTTAAAATTTAATTAAAATAATCGATATTTTGATGGTTTTATGGATACTGCAATATAGGAAACAGAACATTTAATTTTTGTCTTTTTTAAAACGATATATTTAACAACTTGTCGAAAAATATTATTGTCTGAATACCAACAAAGTTCTTCTTCAAACTGTATAAATCAATTTGTTAATAAAATATTTGGTCTTTATTTGAAAATATAGGAGATTATGTGTACCAAAGATAACTCTATTGCATGAAAACGAAAATAGTGTTTCGGGGTCATAATTTTTTTGATGTTATAACAATATATTTGTTCATATTTTTTAAGGAAATGCTTCAAGAAAAAATGGATCAATCATAATAAAATTGATTTTACCCCGCGTACATAATTTCTGTAGCCAACACTTTAATCACTAAAGCAAAACGAATAACAGACAAAGAACAATTGAAGAACGAACTTAACACACTAAAAAACGCCCTGCTTTTAAACGAACTGACAAAACAAACATTTATTTTGTCAGTCCAAATAAGAGTCCTGAGACAAATCGGTAAAAAATGTAAATATGAAGCGTCAGAAGCCCCTAAAGTCACGGTACACTTACCGTACATCAAAGGAACTGCAAACAAAATTAGTAAATATTTAAAAAGACACAACATTGAACAACATTCAAAACAGAGAATTAGATTACCGAACATCAAAGGAATTGCAGACAAAATTAGTAAATATTTAAAAAGACACAACATTAGAACAACATTCAAAACAGACAATTAGATTGCTTCTCTACTGAGAAACGCTAAAGATACCGTTCCTCTGGAATCCCAAGCAATATATAAAATACCATGTGACAACTGCGATACAAGTTACATTGGAATGCACAGCATGCTATGACAGAAGATCATAAAATCGATTTTGATGAAGGATGTACGATTGCAAGTTTAAATAATTAAACAGCAAGGATCAATAGAGAAGCAATCGAAATATACAAAAACCCAACAGATTAAATAACGGAGAAGACAGTATAAGATTACCAAACACCTGGCTCAATATATTAGAAAACACGTCAACTCTCAAAAAATACCCACCATTAATACAAATATTAAAAACTCATTAGCGCCGAACAAATTTCCAATTACACACACCATAAACATATACATTAAAAACTCATTAGCGCTGAACAAATGGCCATATCCCTCAAAAACAGATAGAATTGTAAGAAGTAATGCAAACAAAGTACTACCAAATTATTCGAACTGATTTAACTTGGCTCTGAACTTTCGACACTTCAGTGACAAGTCACCCTCCCCCCCTGAAGATGAACAGTGTGATCTGTTTGAAACTTCGGGAGTACAACGGTCCTTCTCAGAACCAACTGACGCAGGGTAACCAAGAAAATTTACCTCTTTTATATTCATATACCAATTATTTATTAAAAATATAAACATGTTTCAGAGCCAATGGTACAATGTACATTGTATCCTGACGAGAGACCATTGAAATTTAATTAAATTGGCCCTGAAGCATGTTGATATTTTCATTTAGTTATTTAATTTTATTTTTTGTTACTTATATTTTTACCATAATTTATATCCATAATGTGACAAACTATAAATAGACAATTTTACTTTAACACACATATTACATTTTTAATTTTTTTGATTTTGTAATATCAACTTTAAGTAGAACGTTTCATTAATTCATGTTCATAATATTATTCAATGATTTTGGAGTCAGTTTTAAACGAAATAATGTTTAGAGTGTTTAATACTCACGTAACTAAAATCGTACTGGGAAATCTATATCGTGCTACAATACCTGTCTCGGGCTCTTTCAAAGACGAACACGAACATTTGACAAAATAATTAATATTCCAATCAAGGAGAGTTGAGGCCAAGAATACGACTGCCAGCACCGAAATAGGTTCGAAATTCTATGCTTGTCTCGGGTGCCATATACATTTAAGCAATTTTCCGATGGCGTAAAATGACGATATATAAAATCATTGGGTCTTAGGCTTTATATGGTTTAGATGTTTTTTATTAGTTATATATAATAATTAACATAATTAATTAGATAAATGCATATTAATAGGAAATAAAAAAATTAAGGTAAACAAATTAAACAAACTTTAAATATAGTTTTCATTTAAATTTTTACGATACACACACCATTTGAGTTATTTATCACTGCGTTTATTTTAAAAAGATCACTCCCTCTCATTATCAGGTAAAGTTAATTATGAAATATATTTATAACTATAATTATGATGACCTACCTGATGATGATAAATCGTAGTGAGGTTCTACGATTTATTATATTAGTAATAAATAACTCAAATATTGTGTGTATGTAAAATTTATATTTTTTATTAAAAATTTACACTACAAAGTGGCTGCCAAATTATTCAATGAATAAAACAAAATCCATTAACAGGTGACGCAAACTTGAATCTTCAAAAATATTGAAATTCAATTTTTTTTTGACAATTCATTTATGATTCTTTACAACTATATTGATTTATATTTTTCATTAAGGGGATCGTCAGGCAAAGTGAACCTTATTCACAATTTTCTCATATCTTCTTTTTTTTTTACTATAGTGACCTTTTTTCTGTGCAATTTTCAGATTTTTATATGATGCAGGTGAAAAATTGAAAAACATTTAAAAATTCAGTTTTCAAGAGGATGAAGTTTTTAAAAGGTAAGCTACTCACGATTGATATTTTAAACAAAGTTACTATAATCTTATATATAATAGCACAAAAAATAGACTGACAAACTCTTCCTTCGATGAAAAATTATCCAATGAAAATTGATTTTTTTTCATTCGCTATGACTACAAAGAGTACATAAACAAAAATATTTTACTTAAGTAAACATATCTTCAATTTATTGACCAAATTATTAAAACAAGCCTAGAATGATCCAGTTCTGAGTAATTAAGGAAATTATTGATACCTTTAAATGAAATTTAAAGTACTTAAACTTTTACTTTAAATAAAAAAATTTAAGCGAAAATGATTCAATAAAAGTTCAAAAAATAGTTTTAAACTACCAAAACATAAGAGAGGGTACCGTCAAAATCTGTTTTTTTTTTTCTGAGATAGTCAAGCTGGATGCTGGACTACTTGAAATGGATTGGCCAACTACATTAAGTTTACGTAAAACTATCAATGCAAAATTACTAAAATTTTACACTTTTTTACGTAAATCCTGCAGTTTAATTTTAAAATACATGCTATGATGGTATATTATAGCATTTATAATTAAATTAAAAATTAAAAATTACTGAACAGTTTCTCAAAGCCGAAAAAAGGAACAACTCATCTGCACAAGATTACTTAATAAATTTCTGTAAACATATTTATGCAATCTGATAAAATAAATAAAATGAAAGCAAGATTACTTTTATTTAGGAAAACATAACATTTAAAAAGCTCAAAATATTATAAATATTAATATCGTTCTTAAGTACTCATGTGTATGGAAATTAAAATACTAACTAATGTATATGAAAAATTTAAGTGAAAATGCCTTCATTTTTAAGGGGATAAATTAGGTGATAGCTTGTTATTAAAGAGAAAATTTTGTTTTGAAGCACTGTTAATTGAATAATCGGAGACAATTACCCCTTTGTTAGGATATAATATTAAATAAAAATAAAAAGTATAGACACAATCAAAAACGTAAATAATTATTACAACGATTTGTTTATTTATAATATTTACTGGTCGAAGAATATTTTTTCTTATTCTGTATAAGGCTTGAACTTTGTGGTGACATTATTATTAAAATAAGACAGAAATTACTTTGTTTTCACCACTTTATTAGATTAAAAAATCCAAATTTTTCCACTTAACATTCCACATTGTCCAAATGACCCATAAAAACTAACACCTCGAACCCCCCTCCCCTCACCTACCCCCTCACCCGCCCTTTACCGTGACACATTTGCTTGGTTTAACTTTTAAAGATCTTTAGTACACAATAATCCTGAAGAAGAGAACATTGTTCTCGAAACATGTAGATTTTTAATCTAATAAAGCTTTTAAAACAAAGTAATTTGTGTCTTATTTTAATTATAATATTTAATTGACTTTTGACGATTTTTAAATTTCTTTTAAAATTTTATATATATCTTACTGTAATCATATGTTATTTTTAAATAATTGAAGACAGACCGATAGTTTTACCTCCCAGTGCCGTCAAAATCTTGTCCAGAACGTATAAAATATATGTACAATAATAAAAGAACGAATAACATTGATAAATCGTAAATTAAGCTTATAATATCAAAGCTGTGTGGAAAATTTCTTGATAAATATCGATAAATCACTCATTGGCCGCCCGTGGAACGCGCGACTCCTCGTAGAGCGTAAAGTCGCCGCCCGACGCAACAGCCGGCCGGGCCGAATTCCGCGCCCGTGCGGAGAGCGGCGTAGCGCCTCCTCGTAGCGGGCGTAGCGCCGTAGCAGGCGCGGAGCTGTGCCCAGGCAAGCAGATCCGGCCAGTTGTTCGCCTGCCGCCGCCGGCCGCGGAAGCCTCCGAAGCCCGGACGGTCTGAATCGAAGCCTACTCAGCCAGCCACCCTCGCGGGGGCGGTGGGTGATAGCCAACAAGTGGCGAATTGTTGCTCGATCCACCCCACCGAGAGCTCGTAGCGAAGTTTTTTCGTCGTTTATTTGTTTGTTTTCGTGATGGTTTTTGTGTTTGTGTGCATCGTTATTAAATGGTCTTATATGTTTCGTATTTAAGTGGATTATTTGTGTGTTTTTTTTTTACTTTTAGAATGCAAAAGTTTTTTCTTATCTATATTTATAAAAGTCAAATTAATTAAGTGTGTTTGTTTATTTTTTCCTTAAAATTTTAGTTTTAACAGTCAACAGGATTAGTGATTTTGATATTTAACATTTAATCACAGATTTCAGGCTTGTTGTTAGATCACATTGTGACTGCGGCTTACGCCATAGATCACATAGTGCACGTTCGTCGCCTGAGCAAGTGTGTGAGTGCAACGGAAGATGCAACGCTCGGAATAGTATAAAGGGTGTAGTGAGAAACAACTAGGCCAGAATACCAGGCGACCAGAATGGCGAAGAAGGTTCAGACCAGAGGCTATGCCTCGATACTTTTCGTATTCGTTCTTCTTTGCAGAGCTGTTAAAGGTAAGCGGGTTTGAAATAAAGTATTCTAATTGAAAAATATTTCTCTAAAAACTGGGGTATATTATTTACAAACAGATCGGATCACACAATATGTATCGGATGTTGTTTTGTCTTGTCCCCAATTTTTGGTGCGATATTATAAAGGAGGTATTTACAACTAAACATACAAATTTTGATAGTGCTGGTGATAGTATTTTGGTAGGTACATATACTTATATCAAGTATGTTTATCTGATCGTATCACAAACTTGTGCACGTGTTTGATATTGCATAATGATGTGATACTTTTTCCCTTTCCGGAAAAAATACCTGTGCCGCAGGCGCGTGCAGTCAGTATATTGAAGAATGACTTATAGTACCTTTATTGAAATATGTCATTCCTCAATATACTTAGTCAGTAGGTATATTGAAGAATGAAACATATTTTGGGAAAAAAACAACAAAATAAATTATTTATGTAACAGAATGCAATGATGTATGAAAATATGAATACATTGGTTAACATTGTAATAGGAATATACAGAGATATATATTTTATTTCGATTTTTTTTCAGAATATATATTATGTAAATCTCACGCTTCAATATTTTCATAGCATGCTCCTGCCAGTTGCCGGATGTTCCTACTGGGCCTGATGCACGATCAATGGTGCCGACATATTTAGAATAGAATTACAAAAACAACACAAATTTGTGATAACATAAGAACTGAAAATTGGATGTATTATGGAGGTAACAAATATAGACCTCCTTCTTTTTTCCTTGCATATCTATGAACTATGAATTTTATCATGAAAAAAATACTGCCTTTATGATTTTCTTATCATACAATCTCAGATTTTATATCAATACTGTGTCTTAAAGAAAAAAATTGCTAAAGTATTTGAAAAAACATCTATAAACGCGATTTTCATCTTGAAACATTCTCTGGGATAAAATTATGCTCCTATAAAATTCTTTGGAAACAAATCTAGGCATTTTTAGTCCACCATACACATGTATATACACAATACATATTATTTCCACAATACATAGAGATAGGGTATTATCTCACTTGATTCGTCAGTTCGCCCTTATTGTATGTCAAACGTCAAATGTCATCTTCAATCGCTGATGTTCTGCTGTTTAGTGGGGGGATTTTAAATCTTTAAACAGCCCGGTTATAATTAAATATCTGAAATTTGACTTCAACTTTTCATTATTCAAATAATAAGATGGATATATTACGTATCAAATGAAGCGTGGTACATATGGGTCAGTTAAAACTTTTAATTATTCAAATAATAAATAAAAACATATAGGTCATAATTTTTTTTTCAAAATCTATAAATTTCAAAATTCAGATCAACAGAATGAAAGTTGAATTTGTTTAACCTCTAATAGAACATAAAAGTCATCTCTTTAAACCTTTTCATTTTTCCATCATCGTAACAAAAAAATATATAATTAATTCTGAATATTATAACCTGAAAACTCGCAGATTCGGTAGATACATGTTTCACGGATTGTTTACCTAGGAAGTCTGAGAATTTCATCTGACCTTCTTAGCAAAACATGGATGCTAGGGTTTGGGGGATCCGGAATACTACTAGGGTCGCAGCAAGAAGAGTGTAAGAAGAAATGTTGAATATTTCAAAGTATACAAAATTGAGGGAAATATTGACAATCACTATATTTTCTCACAACAATTCAAATAACTAGAGTAAATCTTTTTATTCGACAATCAGTATTAAAATTAGATCCAGTCTAAACAAAGATACGTTCGGCTCATTTAAATTAGCATCTTGAAAGAGAATTATATTAAAGTAGAAATACACCCGTAAAAACTCACGATGGGGGTAGGCGTAAATTAATGGTTCTTTTTTTTTATTAAAATAAAAAAAATAAAAATAAATTAAAAATATAATAATCCCTGCTTTTTCAATGTGTAGTGTAGTATATGCAATACATTTTTGATGAGCCACGGAAAAGCGGTGGTGGGCATGTCGTCTAGTGCCGCGCTGCCGAATGTCATATTTTTGGACCACATTTATTAATTGCTACGTGATTAAAAATTAATATAATTCTGGCTTAGGCGTGGTAGATAAAATAAATATAGCATTGCTACGATTGTTGGGTCATGTAGAAACTTAGAACTTATCTATATACAAAAAAATATGAGATAAAATAAAATGATTTATTCTCCAAAATGCTGTTAGCTACATTTGTGAATATTATTGAATACCAATATACGGTAGTGGGTTGCAACAAAAAGCACAAATAGTATTCTAGAAATTATCTTTGATAGTCTCTGGTTTTGAGCTATCTAGATATCTATGGTGACGCAATTCTCTCTGTGAGTTTTGGTTCAAGCGAGAGTCAAAAATTTAACACAGACATATTTTGTATAAACTCTCGTTTGAAATTTCACAGCCAGCCCGCAGAAAAAAAAAGCGGACTAATTGGAAAACCATAGAGAGAATTTAGTGAATTGGGATTATACATAACTAAATTTCCAATAGAGATCCCAAAGTCAGGAACCCTATCGAGGGATTTGCCCCGACAAATAGGAAATTTTGTTTCAGGGGTTAACTGGTCTAATACCACTGTATACGCAGCAAAGAAAGTTATAAGTCGTTAGCTTCAACGCCACGCACCTGCGTTCCTAAAGAGCGTGTTTCACCAAAAACTGTTAGCCTCCTAAATTTCAGATTTTACAAGGTTTTTCCCACGGAAATGACGTAATATTCTAAGCTTGGTGTGAAATGGAGCGATACAATATGAGAAAATTTATATCCCAACTCAGATTGACGCGGCAGGATCATGTCTCATCTTGTTTATTTTTTATATGCTTGCTATATTCATACCGTATGCAGAGTATGCGACTCTAGAGTAATTGGCATATATACGCTGCCAAAACGATCTTGAGGGATACCACTGGCAAAGGAAGTAAAACATATACTGTCTAGAAATACCCATTCAAAAACCTTATATGAAACATGTAACAAAATCAACACTATTCTAATAAATTTATATTTTAATAATATTCGAATAAATTTGTGCTCCAAAATTCATGAAATTGGTTTCGTATTGTCTATTGGTATTAATACTGTACTGAAATACAATTATGCTACAATATACAAAAAACGCTACCTAACGCCTTGCACCCTCTCGACTCGCCTACCCCGCACAGTTGTGCAAAGTTTTATGTGGCACATCTATCAACTGCACTTGTTATATTCCCATCCCATATTCTAAAATTAATTACACTCCGACTAGAAGTGCAGCAAATTGAAGTAAAAACGTAAAAAAATCACACATTTTATTTTAATTTTTGTATTTAAATATTATTGTGCGTGCATATTACCTACTTATGCCCGGTTAAATATAGTTGCACCGTAAAATTTTAGAAAATATTCTTAATGAGTCTTTACAAATTGTGGATGTTCTTAAGATGGAATCGATGAATGTTGCATTATGAAAGTGATCACTTTACACTAAGCCCTGGGCTTGACGTCGACATTTTTGATGATCACAAGAAAAATTCTCGAAATATTCTTGAAAATAAAAGGATTTTCGAGTCTGGGCCCATAACCTGTCAAATCACTAAGATGCCCCTGGCGACAATAACTCTTTTATTAATTTTGTTACAAGAATTAGTTACATTTAATAATATCTATAACTAACAAAACTTGCTTTGCGTTTTTGATTCTCTTCTGTAGAATTATTATTATTTATTATTAGCTATTCAAGATACATGGTTGTACTGGATCAAAGTTTTGGCATTCTTATAAAGAGACGGGCGTTTGTTTCAAAGGAAATGTGCAAGAAGACTTCAAAATACCGGATGGTATTTTGAAGTCTTCTGACTGTCATCAAAGAAACTTCACTGGCATTTTCCTTTTATGTTATTTCATTTCAGTAGAGCAAATGTTATCAAAGTAAATGCAACAATTCAAGAAATACGAACATTAGACACCCAATTAAAACTATTAATTAAGTTTTAGTTACAGACGTTGAATGAAGTAACAATGTGGATCAGTAGTAATAAGTTTAATTAAATAATCATCGAGCGCCATTGGCAATCCACGACATATTTGTGCCTCTTAACTTTTTACAAAATGTATATATAATTTTATTAAAGGAATTTGTACCATGTAAGACATTTTTCTTACAAAAATGGCAGTAAAAATCAATTTATAATGTTTGGGTCTTTTTTTACCCGTAATTTAAAATGCAATAAAGAAGTTTAAATGTATTCTCTGCAGTCACTGTACACTTATATTTTGAGAAACTTTTGAGGTAAATTTGTCTGAGTATACGCGCTTCGTAATTCCCTTTTCGAAACCAAGTTTCTGGGCACGTGTAAGCAAACAAACACGTACCTGAAGTCGACGGCCCTAGATGGATCCTGGCGTCAGAGAGGTAATCTTACTGCGCATGTTATTTCTGCACGTACTTTTGCTCACGACAGTACCTCTGTATTTGAGTACGTCACTGTTGTGTCACCAATTGTGAGGTTATCGTGCATATAGGTTAGGTTATCGCAGAGATGTAGCCTCTGCGAGAATGGAAAAAATAAAAAGCGGATGTTTAATTAGACTCCGCGAGGATAGATGGTAGGTTAAACTCCCGGTAAACTAAAACTATTCGTATGGTTGCAGTAAAATAGGCACTAAGTACCAAAATTTCAATTTTCAAACTAAGTATGCAGCTTGGTTCTAAATGACATCGCCACTAACCCCAGTAATGCATTATTTCCCTGCAATGTTGCATTTAGCCGTTACGTTTGTTTGAATATCGCGACTTCACTAAGTACCACGTAGTATTATTTTAAAAACGGCACTAAGTGCCATGGTCCGCTAACTTCAGATTGTATGAAAATGGCTGACCAAGTAAGGTGCGCATCGTGTGAGCTCCCCATACAAACAACAAGGTTATGTTGTTATAAAGAATATAATACAAATAAAAGAAGAAAAACACAAGGCCTGGAATCTACATCAATAACTCAGAATATCATTCCAGCAAAAAATCCACCAGTAATGAGGTATGATTTATTTTGTATTTTGAAATTAACATTCATCCCAATATTTTGTTACGGGCAAGGGATACTGTTTGAATATGCTCGGGGTACTTACCTAATGTTAAACTCCACAGACGTTGGACTTAGTGCCTTTCATAGGAAAGAGCACTGGGTACTTGTTTTCCTCAGCTTGTCTTGGTCATATTACATAGTAAGTGCGTAATTGGATTCAACCATTCAATTGATAGTATTTTCAGGATGACAGATAGGATAATGCAAAACGCGACAGCAATACCTGTAATATCCACCTAGCGGCCGACCGATCATTGCCACACACCTCTCCAAGTGTGGCAATAATCGTGCCGGTATCCGCTTTGCAACTGTATCTATGGATCGTCCGCCATATGGAACCAGCAGTCCGTCTATATCATCCTCGTATATGGACGTATATTATATCATCCTCCATAGCATTATACTTACCTTTTATTACTTCTAAACACCCATAGGTACTGTTGCTTCCAAAATATTTCATTCCTAATCGATAAAACTTCAATCTTTTACAAATAATTTGGCAAATGCTGTACAAAATGAAAATATCTTCTAAATTGATAATGTTTTTTATATAATGTATTTATTTATTTATTGAATAAAAATTGTTTTTTTTAAATTTATGTAATCAGAGTAATCACTCTCCAATATTAATTTTACTTATGAAAAATTTGAATGAAGAAATGTTTGGAACACATATGATATTTGTATTTTTATATTTTGTTTTGAAAAAAAAAACATCAAAGGGGTATAAAAGGGGAGATTTTAGAAAAATTTTCCTTTTGG
Source organism: Agrypnia vestita (assembly GCA_016648135.1). Classification (NCBI taxonomy): domain Eukaryota; kingdom Metazoa; phylum Arthropoda; class Insecta; order Trichoptera; family Phryganeidae; genus Agrypnia; species Agrypnia vestita. Next base: position 137,138 of record JADDOH010000485.1, read on the forward strand.
CCGTGTTCATTCAATCAAATTCCATTTCGGGTTTTACTTAAAATAATTATTTTTTTGACGACGACATCGCCAATGAAGGTGAAAGTCTAGAAACTTTCTTTGTGAAGCAAATTTTTCGGGACATTGAAATTGCTAAACATCACTTCGAACGATAAACAGATATTTCATCCGGCAAAGGTTGAGTTAAAAATCGCTGTGGTTTTTTTCACTCTGTCGGCGATAGTTATTCCAGTTTGGTTTCGAGAAGAGATTTGATAGTCGGGTAGACACTTATCAGTCTTTTTTTAGAGCTGGAACGAACACATACCTTATATGCATATACATATATAACAAATATAGGTGCATGTAGTCAGTACATTGAAGCAAGAGTTGTACGTTATTATATATTTTGGCAAAAAAGCAAAAAAAAAATTTATGAACCGTATGGATGTGTTGAGATTCGATTTTTGACATCTGGAGTCACATCAAGGACAAACTGAGTATTTATTGCGTGATCGCAGATTGTATGCACCGCGTGGGGGTGAGTTTCCTTCTTGTAAGCCAAGGCTCGTTAGTGTACTATTGATGCAATATGAACTGACAATATTCTCAGGCTTTTCAGCATCATATTTTAGAGTATCATAACAGTGAGAACAGATTGCTATATACTTGATAATTTGTAACTGTCGTCTATGTTAACTTTTGGATGTTTTGTGTATTTCAATGGACTCTCTTACCAATCTAAATATACAATACAGTTCTGTTGACAGGATTTTTGTTTTTATCAAATCTAATGCAATGCAATGATCCATCAATTTTGATGAATGAAGAAATCGTGTTAGATTTTTATCTTCTACCCACATTGTAGTCATTGTTTTACTTACTTTTATATCAAAATTTATTTTCTTCACCGACTTATTTCAGTTGACGAAGGACATCAACAGATTATTATTAAGACGTAATAAACATTATTTCATTATCTTTCTATAAAATACTTAAACATTACGCAAATTTATGCACTATTTTATTGAAATAATAAAAAAAATTATACTAGCAACAGATTTATTAGTAGCCGATTGAACAGTGCCGTGAGCAAAAAACCTGTTTTTTTAAGTTATCAAGATTCGAATCGTGTGGTATATGACGCTTAACGATAATAAACCTTATTGAATAAGCATCTGCGATAATCTTATTTTATTATAGAAAAGTTCAACATATAAACCGATTAATGATCTTAACGACTTTAGAAGCTTTTCAAATGACCAGGAGATCTCCGATTTAATCTTCAATCTTATCCCCGAGAGACTGGAAAGTAAATTCTTATTTTCCGTTCCGTGTGCTTAATAGAGAATTTTCTTTTCCAAATAGCAGTGACATAATTCTATTTACACATCTCTTAGCGTAAAAATTGTTATCCAAACAGTAAACACACTTTTGGCCTTGGTAACATGTAACAAAATTACTTCGAAACGTAATCCAATTAGAAAACACACACGTATACAAAATAGTTGACAGAAATATATACTTTTAATATTTATTTAAATTCTAAATTATAACTCTTAATTCCGTTTATATTATAATATTTTAAATCAACTTAACAAAATTAATAACAAACTATAATCTATAATATTAGTAAAATTATTTATCGTAACTAATCATACATAAATAATAAATGGTTTTTCCATATGAAATAGTATAGAGCAAAAATTACTTTCTTTAAACTACTTTATTCTATCTGATTTAATATATCAGTGACTTCCATACAATTGATATGTCTGATCTGTGTGAAAAACAGCCAAATTTTTATTAATTTTTTAATACATTACTTAATTAATTAAAATAGAATATATGTGGATGGAAAGCGAAGTTTGATATAAAATAATGGTGACAAATTAACCGTGTCGAGGTTTCGATAAGAATAATATAATTTGTTTAAAAATTCACCTACCATACTTGCTTCAAGTTACTATAACTCAGACAATTTTTTTAGTATTTAAATGAGTGATGTTTTAAGTTATCCAAGTTATTATATAAAAAATTTTTTATATAGGTAATAATAATTTATAATAACTATTTTACTAGCCTAATCATTCGTATTTTCGATCTCCTCTAAATATCCTTCATATCGTTTAATAGTCCAGCCTAATAAACATTGAGCTAATTATCCATAACTATCTTTCAAATGGTTCTAATTAAAAGCATGGGGTACACGTTCAATCCATTGACAGTGGCCGCTAATTAACATCGTCAAACGACAAAATAACCATTGTACGGGAATAAATTATGTAATAGTATTAAATAATTTTACGAATTTAATGTCTTTGATTGAAATATGCATCATTTTTTCAAAACTCTCACAAATCAATAGGTATTTATTTTCTGAAAAAGGCTCCCTACTTCAGAATAGATATTTATATATACGACGAACAGAGGTTGCTACGTCCAAAATATATAATATACATGTATATATATATATATATATATTGTGACGTAGCAACCTCTGTTCGTCACACTTCTTCGCGAAACATCTAAAAGTAATGAATTTATCGATCCCCGCACTAAATATCTGCACCAAAATTGATTTTAATCCGCGTAGGTACCGCGAATGCTCTATGGGAAAAGATAAATGTCTTTGGTCTACTGCAGATAATTTCACGGCAGTCGCGAACGTCGGGGACGGTATTTCAAAATGGAGCATTCGAAATCTGACATCCGCACGCAAGATATGAGCCTTTCTGTGAACCCTCGTGTTAAGAGGTAAGCTCATTCCGAGAGACGCAATTTGAAGTGGCATTAAGATAACTTGTGAAATTACATGATTGTTTGTTTAATAATGTCTTTCGTACATAGGGTCCTTCCACGCCAGCGTTTCGCGCCATGGCAAGATGACGCGTCGTTGAGTGAAAGATGCATCCCTTGCAACGCCTGGGGGGCAGCTGCAGAGATGATGTTCCGGAAGTCATCTGCATCGGCAGTTCAAAGCCTCGGGGCGGGGTTGTTCTCTGGACCCATAAGGGAGCAATCCTGCTTCAGATGCAAGGCCAGTAAAATGAAGACCACGACATGCCTGGTATTCCAAATTTTTTAATCATCAACTTCACGTCACGCCTGGAGCGAGCTGGGAGTTTATCTGGCTCCGAAAACTGAATAGAACGAGTGCATCAGTGGTCGTGCCGTTTTTAAAAGAACATTGCTTACTACATGCGGAAGCGGTGTTTTGTGACAGAAATTGTGACATGTTATCTGAAATCAATGTCACCAAGTGAATGTATTCGCACAGCCTATTGTAGCTTCATTGTTTTTTGAATCTGATTTAGAAATTTTGACCTGATGTTAATTGAATCTACAGAATGTGATTGCCGGGGTCCGACACCAGCGCTGCCGTCACCGCTAGTAGTATAAAAGAATTTAGTTTCGATTGTCTTTTCGATCCTTGTTTAATGCGGCCGCTAGCGATGATGTCGAGGCGCGGTAAATTAAATTATTCAACTCTATTTATTGTACAAAAAAAGATTTCGATGTGCAAAATTCACCAAATATTTTATGGAAAGTTGTCACCTTCTGTGGCACCATTAATTTTTGATTAAATTTATTTGAATAAATTCACATGTTAACTAAAGAATGTTTCGTTGTATAACCCTTGTCATTGAACTGTTACAACTTTAAATATGTTAAAATGAGAGACAGCTGAAGTGCAGCGTACAGGACACCAGAAATACCCTGAGTTTGAAATGTAGAAGTAAGGTGAGTCCCGTTCTTCTCCGACTGAGCTAAACTGGTGGTGACGAGGAGTTCTGATGAAAGCATCAGAACCTCACTGGATAGACCATAACTGAGAGGCTTACTACATATTATTTTATATATTTTATGTACATATTTGTATTTATTAAAAATTTAACTGACATGTGTCCAATAAACGTCGATTTATCGACAATGAAATTTAAAATAATGACCCTATTCATCACAAACGTCACTAATTAAAAGGTATTTATCAATTTACATATCAATCAAAGGTAAAATTTGTATTTTAAAAATAATCTTTTGTAAGGTACTTTTATCTTTATACGTAGAAAAAATTCTTCAAAGTACCTTGAGGATACCATTTATAATATATTTTATAATAAACTGTTTTAACAGGAAATTTCTAAATTATTTCCTGATCGCTAACTAATCTTTTATTCTATTACTACCTAATTAGATTTCTCAACTTAAGGGATGTTGTTGTTAAGTTGGAGTTTTTAACCCTCTGGGCTTAAACTTCCCTCTTGCTATGGCAACACCCCCAGGCCGCACATGTATGAGCAAGAGAACCTGAGAGCATGCAGTAGGTAATTCTTATTCTAGGGTTACCGAAACAACATGTTTATATTTTATAATTAAGGTGAGATGTCAAAGTCACACATGCGTGAATTCGTAGCTCACTTGTTTCCCAAAACATTGGAGCTCAAATCAGGGCACGTCCACCCACAGCTTACCCGGAACCTTTTTATTAGCAAAATCTTACAGCTACCAATAAAAGGCTGTATAGCGAAAAATTTATTTATTACATTACAAAATAACAATTTATCATAAAGCAGACATAATAATAACAATACTGGTTGCAGTGCACGGAATGGAAGTGAAATTAAAAATAATTTGAAATGTGTCAAATTTCAATTTCATTTTCGTCGGTTTTGAGCACTATTCCGTGTGACCATGTAGGTATGTATGAAATTTTTTGTTGCCGATCCGTCAAGTTTGACTATCATTTTCGTCTCGCCATTCAACAAAGAAATGTCGTCGGTAGGTAAGTCGAGCTTCCTGTACTCTAACATTTCTCGAATGCAATACACTCTATCATTCCTGTTTACCTTCCATCCCATTTATTTTATTTCCAATTTCCATTCTGCATAATTCTAGCAACTTACACAACGATACAACGAGGCATGGTCAATTGCTAAAAAGGAAAAATATGAGACACTGAAAAAATACAAGATTTACTTCCGGCAAAAAAAGCCAGACATTTTGGTTCCCTTTGCCAGATAAATTTTAGAGTAGACGATAAATAAGTAATTTCCACTTTCGAAGCATGAACAATAATCCTAGATATAATCGCAGAAGAATGTAAAGCCTCATACATCTCAAGCCGTTTATATCCGCCGTAAATGTTTAACAACTTGCATTTGGTGTGTATTTTTAAAGTTGTTTTCTAAATGTAATTATAGTATAAAACCAGGTAAGCAGCGTTACCAAAGAGGCAGGCAATGTTAGTTTTTTCGGGCTCATTTTTCCGCACGACAGATTACTTTGTAACGGTGGCAATGGCTGTGCATAAACAAATAGGCTTTCACGAACGCCGCCCTCGGGGGACCCAACGTGCCTTTTTCTGACAGCCTTGCCATTTAGTTTGGAACATTGTAATCAATGTAAAATTAACATTGCTACGGCTTAGAACTGACATTAATCCATAAAAGAAAATGAAAGTTTGTCGCTAAAAGGATAACGACCATATATGTTCTCTAGGGTTTATTTTTAAAGCCACACTTTAGACTTTTTCAATAAAGGACTTGACTATTTTGTGACGCTTTTCATGATTAGATGAATTCTTTTTTTGTTTATTTTATTAAAACAGAACGATGGATAAAAATAAAAACAAAATAAATTATCAATATAAAAAAATCTGAATAAAACACTCTGTAATTTATTATTCAATACAGGTACACACAACATTTATCAAATTATTAAACCATTCATTAAATTACTAAATAATTACATACAGCAAAGTCTCCTAATTCATTTAATTAACGAAAAAATCTAAAGATCCGTATACGTATTGAATGAAAATATATGAATTAAATGAAAAAAGCTGCTGTGTACATAATATAATATACATTTTGGTATATCTACGATGCATTTATGAGGTGTCACAAAAATCACGTGTCACGCAGCATCAAGTACGAAGCAAACTAATCTTGGTTATTCTGTACAGTATAATACAAATTAGATACATTATTGTCTATTGGTTATTGTCTAATGTATATAACCAACTGTCGCATAACAAACTTTACCATTTTTATTTTTTTATTAATTAACGCCCTATTGGGCTTTTACAACAGATAGGCAAAGTGTATATTAACAGAATATATAGTTTAAAGAAAAAATAATAATAACATGTGAACATAATAATGTCATAAAGTGGAAAGAAAGTACTTAAAATACAAACACAAATATATAAAGACAAATAAAATATAAAGTAAAAAACAAGCAGAAGCATAAGAAAAACATAATATAATACAAATTTAAAACAAAAAAAAGTATTAATGTAGAGTGAAAAGCAATAGCACAAGCTTTGAAAGTCATAACATAATAAAAAATATGCATACAAATACAAATCAATTATTTAAGTACAATTCGACAAATCCTAGTAATCTTTGAATACACCTTTTGATATATGTTTGAATAATATACAGTTATATACTAAATCTTCGTCAAATATGCACGTTATTTGAAACCACTATAATTTTTTTTAATTAGCCATTAAACAATGAATACTGAAGCTAATTTCAGCTGTCCAACAAAGAAGTTAACTAAAGCAATCAAAGTGTACAAGAAGTTTTCACTCACCATATATGAATTTAAGACAATTTAAGTAAATTCACTCTCTTATTTTCTCTTGTGAATCTTCACACTGGTTGATCTATCTCCATGCTTCTGAAAAGTGTTACAACTCAATCAATGTCCAAGATTCTATCCTCTTGGATAGATCTTAAGACTCTTTCAAACATACATATACAACTGGGCCCACTTATTGAAGCTGCCATTCAAAATACTATTCAATCTCATATAAAATATTGTATGAAAAAGCGAAAGGGCCTCCTTATGATATAATTAATTATCTTTTTTTGTATACACCCCGGGTGCGTATTTTTGGCGCTGTTTATTGTATGTGTATAGCGTAACCATCCATGAAAGGGGTTTATTGTCCTCGAAGAAAGAGGGTTGGAAAGGGAAAACCCATCAAACAATAAAGGTTTGAAAACTCCCAGCTGACCTTTAATAACAATTGCACACCTGTATAAATCAAAGTGCTTTCCCATATTTAAAAAAAAAGCTATTTATTTTATATTTTATTTTATATTATTCGTTTTAAATATTAATATTATACAATTAACATACCTACCTATAGAAAAAGATTATCTGTGGGCGAAAGGATCAACCTAATGGGTCAATAATTATCGAGTTTTGAGTTAGGTATGCAGATTTGTTTTTTAGATACATATCTAGCGAGGAAAATTAGATGAGTCAGAAAATAAAATAAATGGCGATTATTTTTTAATTTTTGAAAAAGGACAAATGACGTGATTAATTATTTGTAAAATTTGGCAAGAAACGATGACATTAGTCAACTTAGTTCAACGTTTTTGTGCAAAAAAATTACTGGTGCAAAAACTAGATAAAAATATAAACAAATGAAATTCCAAAATTTTTTAGCTTTTCTGAAAACCTATTTTTTTTACTTATTCGGTTGTCCCTTACGCCCACAAATATTTACCTGCTAATATAACCTTCACAGTATACGAAAATTAATGATTTTCATTGATTTATTTAAAAATTATAATACAAAAATATAATGAAAATCTCGTTAATTTTTATTTTATTAGAAAAAAAAATTTGGCTTCTTATGGTTGGTAATCGTAAAAATCGTAAAGATCGTAAAAAATCAAGTCGAAACCATTTTCTGCAAGGATCTGACTTAAATGGTTGTAGGAATAACCCGGAGTTACTGGTATAAAGGTGGGTATAACGGGAGTTATCTTATACGTTATGTGTAATACTCATTATTTTTATTCATGTACCATTAAACATCTCCATTTTGTCGCGCGTAAAAGTAACAATTTTAGTCAAGAAATCACAAGAAATTTGAACTCAGGTGTTAATTTGCTTAACAATTTTACTTTCACTAATTCTTTTTCTCTTCCTTCAATATTACCGTTGTAACCACTTTTTCACCAGTCCACCTTGTTACTACCAAATCAATTATTTATATTTCCACCTAAGCCATATAAAAGTTCTGTATTTAAAAAATGTCTGTTTAATACATCCATATTCAATGATGTCTCGAAATTTAAGAAGTTAAATATTAGGTCCTTACATATGAAATTGGCGTTTTGCCGTACTGGCAAATTCGATCTCAAATATCTTCTCTTTGGTTAGGAATTCCAAATCCAAATTTATACAGCTATTTACTCATGTATTTGTGTTTTGAAAATTTTAATTCATTTGTTTTTTCCTCAATTGTTTTTTTCTTTGCGTCACTCAGTTTACAAAATGAAAAACTTGAAATATCGCGTTATTTACGAGTACGAGTTCCACCGTGGCACCAGTGCTGCAGAAACGGCTCGAAGGATTAATGATGTGTATGGCGACGGTGCCGCAAAAGAAAACACAGTGCGTTTTTGGTTCCAACGTTTTCGTTCTGGAAATTTCGACCTGCAGAACAAGCCCCGTGGACGGCCGGAGACCAAAGTTGATAATGAAGAATTGAAGGCTATTGTGGAAGCGGATCCATCGCAAACCACATCCGAGTTAGCTGCAGGCTGCGGTGTTAGTGATAAAACTGTTTTAATCCACTTGAAGCAAATTGGTAAGGTGAAAAAGCTTGAAAGGTGGGTACCTCACGAATTGAGTGAAGCAAATCAACAAACGCGCGTTGACTGCTGCGTTGCATTACTCAACCGGCACAATAATGAAGGGATTTTAAATCGAATCATTACCTGTGATGAAAAGTGGATCCTGTACGATAATCGGAAGCGCTCATCGCAATGGCTAAACCCTGCCGAACCAGCCAAACCATGCCCCAAGCGAAAATTGACTCCAAAAAAGTTACTTGTGAGCGTTTGGTGGACTAGTGCTGGTGTCGTTCACTACAGCTTTCTTAATCTGGCCAGACGATTACGGCAGATGTCTATTGTCAGCAACTGCAAACCATGATGGAAAAGCTAGCTGCTAAACAACCGAGGCTGGTTAATCGCTCTAGGCCACTGCTGCTTCATGATAACGCTAGACCACACACTGCACAACAGACGGCTACCAAATTAGAGGAGCTTCAATTGGAATGTCTAAGACATCCACCGGACCTTGCCCCAACAGATTACCATTTTTTTCGAAATTTGGATAACTTCTTGCAAAGGAAAAAATTCAACTCCGATGGGGCAGTCCAAACCGCCTTCAAAGATTTTATTGATTCCCGTCCGAATGGTTTTTTAGTAAAGGGGTCGATGAACTACTTATGAGATGGCAAAAGTGCATAGATAGCAATGGTACATATTTTGATTAAATAAATATATTATAATAAAATTAATCGGCTTTATGTTCCTCCCATACTAAACGCCAATTTCATATGTAAGGACCTAATATTATAGCATTGAAAGATTTGGCAGTTACTTGGTGGTACAATATTTTAATATGAATAAATAAAAATGTAAGTGTTCTTTTGCACAAAATCGCTAATATCTGAAAGTTCTTCACCGATTGCATTGAAATTTTGGCCCAACGTTGCATTCAAGGACAAAAATGTTTTTGTATACCTTATTTTTTTATATTTTATTATATATATAAATTTTGTTATATACCTACTGTTTAATTATATAAATAAAAATCTAAATGTCTGATTGTCCAAAATCTTAAGCCTTCTAAAGTTCTTCAACTTTTGGTTTGGATTTTTGAACAACACAACTTTTCATTCGATTTCACATAATTATTTGAAAAAAAGCGCCGGTACCTACCTATATTGGTATGAGACAAAATATTTATAACGATTCCAAAAAAAAAGGTTTTTTTGTAAAACAGCGCCATGTGTCGGACGTAAAAGCATCACATTATCTATACCTATAAAACTCAACGTCTGTCTGTCTGTTCTCTAAACAAATCTACACCGTTTGTTCCATTCAACTCAAATTTTGTATAATTATTTCTTAGGACCCAGTGGTAGCAAGAGCGACATTTCTTTCCTCTCTTTTTACCCCTTCTTCACCCCTCGATGTATTTTCAATACAAATCTATACCATTTGACCGATCGGACTAAAACTTTTCGAACTAATTCTTTAAGACCCGGCAAGTAACATAGGCGACATTTCTTCCCTCTTCCCCTGATATATTTTAAATGCAAATCTGTACCGTCTGACCGATTTGACTAAAATTCTGCGTACTTATTATTTAGAACCCGTCAAATAACTTTTCCTCCTCCCCCTTTACCCATATCCCGCCCCCTTATATATTTTCAATGCAAATCTGTACCGTTTGACCGAATTGACCCAAATTTTCCGTACTTATTATTTAGGACCCGGCGGATAACATTAGCGACATTTACCTCCTACCCCTTTACCCTACTTCTACTTCTGATATATTTTCTTTAGAAATCTGCAACGTTTGACCGATCTGTCCAATTTTTGTATGCTTATGATTAAGGACCTGGCGGGTAACAAAGGCGACATTTCCTTCCTCCTTTTTACCCAGCCCCTGATATATTTTCTATAAAAATTTGCTCCGTTTGACCGATTTGAACCAAATTTTGCATAATTGTTATATAGGACCCGGCGGATAACATAAGTGACATTTCATATTTCTCCTTTACCCCACCCTCTAATATATTTTCAACGCAAACCTGTACCGCTTGACTCATCGGGCCCAAATTTTGCTAACTTAATATTAAGGACCCGGCGGATAGCATTAATGACATTTCTCCCTCCCCTGATATATTTTCAATACAAATCTGTACTGTTCTACTAAATTATGCATAAATATTCGTAAGAACTTGGTGGTAAATATAGGCCACATTTACCTCCTGAACATCCCATCCATCCGAGCCTAGATTGCGTGGAAACATGTGTTTTTAGAGGCTTTGAATGGAAAAAATGGAACCTTTGTTCCCCTCACAATATTATTTTTAACTTAATCCTCAACTCGTGTAATGCCGGGTACTACCAGTTAGTTAAAAATAAAATGTTTTTGAATGTGTTGCCTGAAAAAAACTATTTCTCCGAATTTGCCAATCACATAATTAATACTAATCATTCCTTCAACAGTCTCAAATTAAAACTTCTCCAGTGAATTATTCACAGATGATAGATAAAAAATAAATAGGAAACCGTTGAAATCCTTTATAATAATAGATTATATCACGTTTCAGTCCACGTTTCGATCCTAGAGCTTTTTTCGTTACTGCCCGAAAAAAATTGGATGGATTAATTGTATATTTAAGATAATTATTAACTACACCTAATGATAAGAGGGACTACTCCTTTCAAAAGTAAAGTAGTAATTAATCACTCATGTTGCGTATGTTTTACAAAGTTAAAACAAAAACATATTTTAAATTAAAATATAAAATTGTAATTAGTAAAGGTAACATTAATTATGTTTCTCGCCCAATATAATGATTATCGGGAATAAACTCTGCAATGTCAAATCCCTAAATCGTATGAGTTAGAAATAAGTTATTTTTTATGTAAAAATAAATTGTATTTTTTCCCTGTGATATATGAAACTCGACGATGTAGGTATCATGTATCAAATATTTTGTATCACACACATCTCCATCGCCCACGCGTATCTGAAAATTAACATAATTTAACTAACAAACAACACAGCATAGCTAACATTGAATTGACATTTAACGGAAAAGTTTATCATGACATCGAACAATTATCTTTGTTTGAGAAATTACAATTGCAGAAAATTTTAGACATTTATTATCAAATAACCATAAAGCACGTTGATATTTATTAAGCTGCTTACACAATATCATTTACATAACTTGAATATTCACATTTTTGATTTATATTTTTATTGTGTTTTATATTTACAAGTAGGATATTTATTTCGTTTATTTCGTTGTTCATTAATTCAAAAGATTTCTTTTAGTAAATTAAATCATACATAAATAAATGCCACTCTAAAAATGATATGTTGAGCTTATAAATTTTGCTATCAAAACGTGTTTTACTTTTCTTAATACTGTAAACTTATGAAGTAATTAAATTTTCGTTGTTTATTTTGTTGCATTCTAGGGCCAATTAAATGATAACATAGCAAACTTCGATAAATTAATGTATATTTATAAAATTAACAAAAATATACTTTGTATTAACCCCTAAATTTTTTGAAATATCAACATTTTTAGGGGCTGATGCACTCTTATCAGGATACAACCTTTACGAAAAATGAAAAACATTAACATTAACAAAAAAAATTAATACGTTGGAGATGAATAACTTATTAAGTAATAATGTGAAAAAAAATATTTGCGAAAAAACATTTTTATTTATTATAAATTTAGTTGTTATTAAAAAGTGTATTCTTGTTTTTTCATTTTTAATGTTACCAAAAAATCATTTTGCAGTCATATTGAATAATTTAATATATATTTTTTTAATTTTAATGAAATTCAAGGTTTGAGCTGTCTAATCCAATCTTTTAATCATAAAAACTACTTTAATTCTACTTTATAATACAAATTCTTGTAACTGAAAGGTCTGGCACGACCGCATAAACCAAATATAGGATGATGGCTCTGCTTAAAGCTTCAAAAATCAAAGAACTTACATGAAAAATGTACGAAAGTGGGTAAGGTAAAAGTGGTGTGCTGAAACAGAAGTGTTGGTTTCCATGCTTTGTGCAAATTGTAGGTGAGAGGATTTGCTTACAGCGGGTGTGCGTCCCTCCACACGTATATTTATGATAGTTTGAGAATTTTTTCTTCCATATATAAATCCCCTGGTTATTTTTTTTCATTATTTTTAATATCATGAACCAGCCGTGGCCCCAGATTGTGTACCAACAAACTTTCGTTAGATCAGGTCTATATATTTTGGAGGTGTGTGCGTTCTAAAGATAATATCCCCCTAGTCACTCATTCTTCTCCGACCCAGTTGTAATTCTATACGTAGGCAACAAAAACTGAATATCACAAGTCGATCTGATTGGAAAATATGACGTAGTCTCTCTCCAGTGACTTCGCATGATGATGGAATTAGGTGGAAGCTCCGAGAATAATTTTGGAAGTTATTGATCAGCCGTGTCTGGGAATCCTGTCCCGTGCGCTGTGCAGCCGTACCTTTTTTGGGGCTGTTTTCATAAAATATTCAGCCCTTTTTCCAAACCCCCAAACCATTTTCCGTTTTCAGTCTGAACAAATGTTTCGAGCGCGAGAGGAAACGCCTGCTCGTGAGTTGTATACCTACAGACGTTGTAAGCCTAACGTATACACTAAAAAACCACCCTAAGGGTGTGGATCAATCGTGAAAAACACTCGGTATAATATTTCCGTCGTGCATTGAACCTTCTTGCATACATTACAGATAAACACATATTGTAATTGATTGAAAATTTTTCTTTTATCACCTATATTTTTGTCATGTTTTTATTTTGTGCCACTTATCTATTTGCTTGTTTATTTTCTTCAAAATTAAATTTTTGAAACATTTTTCCGACTAGCCTGAGCTCTGAAATTGTCAATATTTGTGTATTTCCTATGACAAATCAGTATCTAACTGTTTCCAATTTGATATTTTGTGACATACGATTAATTTTAATATTTCGTAAAAGAAAAAATCATCGCAAAAATAGACACATTTGACTAAATATTTTTTCTATGAATAATAAATTGAAAATTCAAAATGCTATCGATTTAATTTTTTATAGATGTGCAAACACGGAATACGTAGCACATAAATATTCTTATGATTTTTGAACTGAGCTAAACGCTTGTACTATGGAAATAGGACTGACTTACTTGTGTCCTGTTTGTTAGGCAAGAATTTTAACCATCATCAACAAACTACTTATGATATTACTATAATTTAGTCATACGCGAAGCAAACTTATAAAAGCGAATCCACTAATTTTTTGAATTGCTTGTTATTTACACCTCTGTTTCTTCACTTCACTTCACTTGTCTGTTTTTTTCCAAATTTCCTATTCGAAACAGCAATGTTTTTCCAACTATCTTCAGCTCTGAAACTTTCAGTATTTGTATATTTCCTATAACACTGCAATATTCAACTGCATTTTCATCATGATATTTTAAATATTTTGGGACATAAAATGTATTTTATTATTTAATTTGAAAAAGGAAAGAAATAAAACACATGCAACAGTATTTTGACGTTCCTAGTCAATATTTCATAAAAAATATTTAGTGAAATGAATATCTATTTTTGCGATATTTTTGTCAAATTCAAATTCCCATTATTCATTATCTGACAGTATTTAGTATGTTTATCGTGAAAATAAATCCTTTAATCTAAAGCAAAATTATAATTCATAACTCATTTTTTTTTAATTGCTTATTTTTATATTGCGTGTTTTCATCTATCTTTGCATCGTAAATTTTATTATACTTGACTTCACGCAATTCGATTTAAAACTTTATATTTAAATGTTCACGCACCAAGAATCTGAATGACCGCATTTTTTAGTGTTTGTTTTCCTTTTTTTAAATTATATGCATAAAATAAACACAAGCTTGAACAAGTCAGCATCAACTTGCAAATGTGGCATTTTTTCAACTGATCTGTACATAGAAACATGTTTGTATATTTTTGAAGCATTTTATCAAAGGCATAATCAATTTTAAAATCTCCCCTTTTTCAATAAAAACAGCTACAAATGCGTATATTGTAATGTTGTCAATTGGAAACTAGTTGATTTGCTTCATAACTAGGCACTTAATCAACATTTTATTACGTCATATCACATGTTACTTATTAAACAAATGTGCAACAAAATATACTCAGTTTATAAGACGATTCTTTAACATTTAACATTATTTCATTTCCATTTCTCATATAAATTATTCGATAATACATTATTATTCTACACTTTAAACTACCTGCTACTTGCAGACAATATGAATATTTTAACTAGTTCTAATCAGGCAGACATGCGAGGGTGAAAATTAAGATTGATCTTTGCCGGTTGGTTCATATAAAATGCAAATATATCATTTAAATGTAAGACTCGACGCTCAGTGTACACAGATCGGTACTCGGGTATCGCTTCCGGCTTATTTTGCCTACTTTGGGGCGCATCCTTGGAATTGGTCCAATAATTATGTTTGCACACAGATTGACATAGTCTTGATAAGTTATTCTGGGAAATGAATTTGGACGGAGAAAATGCAACAATTTTTTTTATAGAAGATAATAAATATATTAAATTTAAATTTGACAAAAATATCGCAAAAATAGATATCATTTCTTCACACATCAACTCTTTTCATCTCATGAGTCTTCTAACCTGGCCCGTGAAGAACCGGTGATCACATGTTTTACTCTCGTATAATTTACGCTAAAACAGCGTTGTGGTAAATTTTCCTCAATGACAAGATTCACATATTCACTAGAAGGGGCTTCACAGCTCGCAAGATTCCTATCAGAAAATGACACAATTTACAAATCCTAATCCACTCGCTTGCTTTGTTCCGAAATAGTGGATTTCCGGAGAAATTGAATCAATAAGAATAGGCATGACGACGCCAATTTACTTTTTTTCAATAATTTTCCAATAAAATAATAGCGTAATATATACGTTATAAGTACCACTAATATAATTTGTCAACTGCTTGTAAAATATTGCCTAATTTCTACCTAAATTTCATACTCCTAGGGTGGTGTTACATTTAAGACTTACCAATAGAAGGTGAGAATTAAGATAGATTAGGAAGTGAGTTGAGTCCTGCCATATAATGTACAGTGAGTGCATTAGTGCACAAAGTCAACGTCCGGTAAAAGTTATCGGATACGGCATGGTACTCCTCAGCTAGCGCAGCATTAATTATCAAGTATTACCTTTACGGGTGTGATCAGTACGTAACGGGAGACATCACCATAAAATCACTGGAAGAAAATATGCGAGGAGACGAGTCGAATCAGGGGTACTGCCAATAATTAATAAAAAATTTATACAAGAGAAAGCTTGGGTTTCGATAATGTGATAAATATTTTACCACATTATCATTATTTTATAGAAATATTGTCGTATAGAGCAGAATCAAGAATTAATCAACTAATCGACTGCTCAATGAAAAATTAAGGATAAATCGTTCAATTTTTCCATAATTATTAAATCAGTAATGGAATAATGTATTAAATTAATGATCTGAAATAAATTTATGAATTTTCGGTACACTTTTAATCATTAGCATAAATATATGGCAATTGACTGCTTTGTTCAAACAGATCGTACTGATTCGGGTTTTAAAATATCAATATTTTTTTATTTATAACAGTTATACAAATTGATCAATTTATAAAAGCTTGTTTTAATTTTAGACTGAGCGTATATTTTTATTAATTTGTTTTAAAATTGTGGGGTTCGCGGAAAAAAGGAACAATGCAAAAAATATTACATGTGTAATAATTGAAGTGGGTTTTGATGAATAATTTATGTTTCGTTTTATTTTTGACATGTCGTTTATAAATAAATATTCACTGAATACATTTATTAAATACTTACTGCCCGCACCAGCTTTGCACGGGTGAAATTGTAATGAAAAAATGAGAGAAAATCTTTTAAATTTACAGTATGACCATGATATGAAATAAAATTAAAGTTAAAATACAAAAATTTTATCATATGTAGGTAATGTCTTATGTTTATATTATACAATATTTTTAATTTTTCCATTCGGAGAGAAAATAAATAGCAAAGATGGTTTGCCAACTCTCGAGTACGCTACGTACAACTGTCCGTGCGAAAAACACGGCAGTTCAAGGTTTATTCCACACACATTCAACTATTGACCTTGTGATTTATTAATTGTCATTGTGAATGCAAGACGCACAGAAAATTGCACAGGCTAAAATTAAAAGAGGAAAGTCAGTTGGCATTAGTGGTATTTTTGGAATAGGCACATCCTCGCCTTTGTACTTTTCTATGATAATAGAAGCCTCAATCAAATTTTTCATAACAGCCAGTCTTATTCCGTTCCCCAATCCGGTTGTCACCGAATCAATATGAATTGATTATCACCGATCCAACCTTGAGCTGTGAACTGTGTGGCGGTATTCCTGGCAAATCCAATAAATTTAGGAATTCAGTTGGATAATTAATGACTTCATTTGGATCGATAATGGAATCGATCGACTTAAATGAATGCATTTGTCCATTAATCTGAGTCTGAATTTTTATATTCAAATCATCTACATCCTTATTTTTCGCCGCTAAAATGGCTCGTTCACTCAACCAAGCGTGGTTTTTGTAATTTGCACCAATTTTTGGGAACACTTTCGAAATTAATTCTTCTTTTGACATTGTGAATTGACAAAAATTTTATGAAAATGAAATGAGGCCAGTAGAAGTGTCAACACAAATTTTTCCATTGCCAATGTCTAAAAATTTGAGAAAAAATCATGTTGATCAAACGATGTTGATTTGTACAGAAAATATAAAAGGGGAGGAGTGGAGTGAAGGGGGGGAAGGAAATGTTATCTATGTTACCCGCTCCTAAAAAGTTACCGGATCCTAAAGAATAAGTATGCAAAATTGAGATCAGGTCGGTCAAACGATACAGACTTGCATGGAAAATATAATAGGTAGAGGGGATAAGGTAAAGGTAGAGGGAAAATGTCGCTTATGTTACCTGTTGGGTGTAAAGTAATAAATATGCAAAATTTGAGACAGATCGATTGAACGGTATAGATTTGCATGGAAAATATATCAAGGCAGGGGGAGGAGTTAAAGGACAGGGGAAAATGTTATTTTTAGATATTTTTGGGGCCTAAATAATATGAATACAAAATTTGAGTCAGATCGGTCGAACGGTACAGATTTGAATGGAAAACATATCGCTGGAAGGGAGGAGGCCAGAGGAGAAAATGTCGCATATGTTACCCGCTGGGTCCTAAAGAATGAGCACACAAAATAAGTATCATTGAAAGATTTGGCAGATACTTCGTGGTGCAACATTATAATTTAAAATATGTTTTACTTTACTTTTTAATACACATACAATATGAGCTATTAAATTACAACTATAGTTTCAAGAGGAGCAGTCCCTCTCATCATCAGGTATAGATAATAAATAACTTAAATACAAAATTTATCAATCTAATTGGGTAAGTCAGGGGGTCAGGGGGGCGCGCGGCAGGGAAGGGTATTTTTTTCGCCGAACAGCTCTAGGAGTGGTGAAGTGGACTGAAATGTGATATTATTCATTAATGTGTCTTCAGAATTTAAATTTTTTAGGATTTCAACGGTTTCCAAACTATTCATTATCCATCGTCTATGAGGAACCGAGTGGAGTAATTTTAATTTGTGACTATCAAAAGAATGATTGGTGTTAATTATATGATTGGAAAATTCGGAAAAATTGTTATGTTTTAAGCAGCGGCGATGTTCTTTTATGCATGTATTTAAGTTTCTAGTGGTTTGGCCTATATACTTTTTGTCACAATCTCCGCAAGTTATTTCATATATCCCACTTTTTTCTACCAAACCTATTTTTGTTTTTGAATTTAGAAGAATTTTACCAATATTATTGTTTGTGTAATAAGCTGGTCTAATGTGAGTAAGAAAGCAATTTGTTATTTAATTAGAAATCGGACCATTATAAAAAATTTTTTGAATATTAAAACCACCGATAATACACTTTGGCGAAAAATTCTTTTTAATGGTCCGATTTCTAAGAAAATTACAAATTGCTTCCCTGGAGCTGTAATGCTCAAATTAATAAAATTGTAAGTACATATATTCGATACATATATGTATGTACATATAAGTAAGAAAATCAGAGTGAAGAGGGGGGATTTATATCTTCATTTTACGCATAATCCTTTACATTAAAATTGGAAAATTTCGAACAGATTGTATTTATTTAAACTTGATTAAGGTAAGAACAATAAGGTGGAAAGTGGTTGCGTTAATCAGGAAGAAGAAGTATTGTGTAAACTATTTCCACAGTGTCCTTAAGGATATGCCAAATTTTATTTGATTGCTTTCAATAGGTGTGGTGTGGGTGTGAAAACTATTTTTTTTGCTAATGTGCTTAAGTTTTTCCCCTTTTCCGCTATCTACACAGTAAGTATGCAAAATTTAGATGAGGTTTGTCAAGCGGTGTAGATTTGTAGAGAAGATATGTTGGGGGAAGCAAGTGGGACAAAGATTGGAAAATGTGACGCCTGGTCCTATAGGCTAAGTTTGCAAAATTTGGTTTAATCTGTCAAACGGTGAAGATTTGTATAGAGAACAGACAGACAGTATATTTTTAAAAGATATTAATGTAAAATTATATATATATATATATATATGATATGTTTAAAACTTTATTAAACAGATAAGAACGCACAATCAAGCTTTATTTATATACTCGATGTGAAATGATAAAAAGCACTCTAAGAAGTTAATTTTCAAAAGAACTCAGTTTTTTCTGCATGATCACTGTCCTATGAGTGACAATGATAAAGATAAATTATTCAAATATATTCAACGTAAAATTCTTTAAAAACTTTTTTTCTAATTTTCAATAATTCAATATTTTTTAAACAGCGCCAAATTTAATTCACGTAATAACTTTTTTACCAAGGCTGTCGCTTGCAGAGTATCTTACATTGTGAAGGTAATCGGATTAATAAATTTTTATTGCCAAAAAATAATTAATTTACCACAAAATTAATAGATATTCCATTTTCACGCTTTTTTAAACTCTTGATTTGAACAAGTTTTGAAAAAATACAATTATATATCCAACAGAAATTCTGTAGATTTTTAGAATCGATACACTGAATATAAAAACGGTATTTTTAATATTTATTAGAATCCAGAGCACTTAAGTAGAGCAGTCTGAAATAATATTTGTTAAATTATTGGCTTTATACAAAAAAGTTTTCAGCTTTTTAGAAATTTTTTATGAAGGATAGATTTGATATTTTAAACACTTTCAGAGCTAGACCTATTAAATATTTATCTAGTCGAATGGGGCTGAGGCAAAATGGATAAAGTCTATTTACGGTGGGACCGGCGAGGCGCAAGTTTGAATGAGGTCGTTCTTTATGTACTTGCACCACTTGAACCATAAGTTTATGTCAGTTTATGACACATTCCGAAGTTTATATTTGAATAATTACTTTTTAAATAAAAAGTTTTTTGTTATGAATAAAAATGATTTCTTTTAAATGAGTTTGCAACTCAAAAAAAGAACGTTGAATTAATTAACACGTGTATATTACTCATAAAGTTAATAAAAAATTATAATTTGATAGGTATATAAATTTTAAATTTATAATTTAAATGACTTTTTAAAACGATGAGATCGATATTCTTACTGTAACACCTAATATACACATATCAAGTGTAATTTATTTGCCCCAGCATGTACTTAAACCTTTGAGGCTAGCATTATGAATGCTGCTTATAACAATGCACTTAAAAAAAAATTGGTGGTCTCCCGGGACGATACTCGTCATTAAGAGAGCATCGTACCACGTTACGTATATAAATTTAATATAATTTAATTAACATTCTCTATTATTTAGTAGCTGTTAAAGTCAGTTTACATCCATCGTTACCCGATAATTTAAAAATGCATTTCTTATTCGAAATTTTATTGTGTAACTTTGTGAAAGCCCATTTTAAAAAATTTATCGTAAACTTTGTTTACGATAAATTTATTTGTAACGATAAGAACGAATTTTGATGTACGAATATAAAATATGATTAAACGATATATTGAATAGATTTTGGACTCAGTAGAAATCTCTGAGATGTTCAAAGTTAAAATATAAAATTAAATTTAAATTAAAATGTTGCACCACAAAGCGACTGCCAAATCATGTAATCTAAATATCATAATTTCTTTGTCTATCTGTAACTTGCTGGAATGACAACTTTGGATAATTGAGAGTTGTGACACGTAATGATTTATTAATTCGTTATCAATTATTCTTATTATAAACCTCACGCGTTATTAAATATTATTATTTTCCGTAATTTTTTCACGGGCTAGTTCAATGATATTTAGTCTCTGAAATATATTTCATCGCGTCTTACGAGTGACACTGTCTATAACAATTACATCTCACGACTAACAATTGTTCTTGTCTATTCACAGCATTTCATTATAATGTATGGAGTAGTTTTGGAGTCATTCTATAGACCTACCCTAAAATATGGGCATTAAATCTTACGGAAAGATAGAAGCAGAGCATCCAAGCGGCTGAAATGAGGCTTTTGAGGAAAGTGGTGTGGGTGATATTATGAGATGGAGTGAGAACCTCCCCAATTACTGAGAATATCGGTATAGAATCTCTTTTCTTTTCGTATAAGGATCCCAAATGAGCTAGCTTGGACATGTAATCATAATACATGTAGAAAGATTATCCCAACGAATTTTCTTGACATTTCTAGAAAGAAACGTCCCAGTGGATTACCCCAGGTGAAACTGGAAAAAACATATAGATTTCGTGTGTTTTGCTCAGCCTACAATTTTCAGTGGTCACCGAACAGTTGATGACATGAACGTCTGAAGGTCTCTTGTTGAGGCGATGGGCTCCCAATCCTTTTAGATAAGACATAAAAATATTAATAATAATATTTTTATATGTATGTTCTAATAACACAATTTCTGGATTTGGTCCACATTGGAACATTTATTAATTAAGATAAATTATAGAACTCTCATAGAAATGAAATGAGAAACGTGTATGGAAGTCTTTTTGTAGGATGGTCCAGGGCTAACGATCTCTATGAGCTGACTTAGGTGATCACTCTGCACAAAAATCATCAATTTCATTGTTAGAACGTCCACATCATTCATCTCTGTGAACGAAATCCAGTAATTGGGTTCTCAGAACAAACATATAAAAATATATTCTGGTCTATAAAAAATTTTCATTCGTATTTTAGTGTACGTTTAAGTTATATAATTCTGAAAAATATCATAGGTACATATGAACATTTAAGAGATTATTGATTTAAAATGTAGAGATATCATTACCAGCTGCGAAATCAATATAAACCAATCCATGATAAGGACTTAAAGTATCGCTAGCATAACCTTTTCAAATATATTAAAAAGATTTTCAGTATTCATATAATATATACAACATTCAAAAATGTTATAATGTCTGTGTAGTATAATGAAATTTGTGAACGTTTCAATGTTTAGAGTGATCATTTAAGCCAGTTCATAAAGGTTATTCTATAAGAAGACTTTTTTCATATAAATAGTTTCGTTTCCGTAAGAATTTTATAATTTATCTTAAGTAAATATACAAAATATGGCGTACGGGACACACACGTGAAGTACTGAAATATCAACTCGTTTTATCTGGTAGCGTCTAGCACATTATTTTATTAATTTTATATCTCTGAAAAATATTCCAAGTGTCTCAGAGCATTTTAGTCGATTCGATTTGAGATAAAATTTCATTCGATTATCGAAAAAAAGTGTTTTGTAAAATCCCACAGAAATTCATCAATCCAACTTACTATCATACCGTTTTCAGCTGGAGTAGAACGCTATATTCTTTTGTTCTGGTACACCACGTTTGCTTCGTCCACTTTCATACATCTTCTTCGTTCTTCTATGTATGGTCAATCTCATTATGCTAGGTTAATCCGACTAAAATTGCTGGACTCACGAAGAATGAAGGTAAATTTTACTGGATTAAGGATGGGAAATGAAATAGATAAATTACGGTGAATATAAGTGGACTGCACACGAAAGAATTAGAAGGAAGAAAATAAGCTTGACTCGAGTAAACTAGAATTGCACTCCACTTTGATCAAATGGCGACATACTTTTCATAAACACCCGGATATCACCCGTTGGTGAAGATGTGCCGATGATACCGAATATCAGCCGATGGTGACTGTATATAATTTACCATACATGGTTGATGATTTTGTTTCTCTTGCACTGTCGAGCTATAAATTATGACTGGCAAAAAAAGGTAGGTGGGATAAAAAGCGGGGGCGTCGATACGTAAATTAATAAATACTTAACTTTTTCAGACATTGTTTACCATATTTTCCTCTCTCGTAGATTGCACAAAGTGTCCTTCGCTTTTACTACATTTCCAAATGAAGACTACAACACGCATACATTCATTAGTAGTTAAAAATGTGCTACATTATTTGTAGCAGGTACCGAAACATTACACACTTCATCTACTTCGATAAACTACATGAAATGAAAAAATTGTCATACTGCAAAATTGTATCTGTTACAATGACCTACAAGAAGTGCTTCTTGAAAATTGTACAACTAGAACATTTTAAATCCATGGGGGAGGGGGTGGTTGTTCCAGTTACCATAGATTTTAAAATTTCGAAGCATATTGGGGGGGGGGGTTGTTTTAGCTACATCAACTATCCAAAAAATGAAATATAATTTTGTGGGAGTGGGATTTTAAAACATATGTTTTAGATAAACTAAATAAAAATCGGTCAAAATTTTTCACAAAATTGAAATGTACTATTGAAGTATAACATAATTTTAAGTGGAAAGTTTGATGTGTATACTTTGATATATACAATTGGAAGTGTGTAGCTTGTAGTCTGCAATACACTTACAAACGTGGGAAGTTGCGCTTTAGTACAATAATAATAATAATTGGATAACTTATATGGCGCCGTTTTCGCGAATACTCACCTCAAGGGCGGTTACTACATTAGTAGTATATGTAGTACTACATTACTACATTGTTGTACTTAGTATATTCTTTTTCTCATATTTTTATTTTTCTATCATATCACTAAGCCATCTTAAAGTAACAATTTATGTATTCTTTAGAGTGTTTGCACAAATTCTTTTTCTTTCATATTTTGATTTTCACAAGTGCGCCTCTGACTGACCACAGATTTCATTTTTTCATTTTAAATCATTTTTTTCTCCAAATAGAATTTTCATTAAAATTCCTATTTAAATAGAATTTTCGAGGAATAAAATTGAAAGTTTAAATTTTTTAAAGTAAAGACACTGCATACACAGAGTGAAAGGTTATAGAGAGGTCAATTTACTTAAAGTACAAAACCTTAAAGCTCCGAACAAAAAAACTTACTTTTAATTTTATAAAAGAATATTTTAAAATGATAGCAAAGCGAAGGAGACCTTTTTTGTTTTTCTTTTATTTCTTCATTAATTAAGTTAAATTATTCACATTTGGCGAGTTTTATTGTAAGCCAGCGGATTAAATCGCCAGCTGATTGCTTTCACACGCTACGACACTTCATTTTAAATTGGTAGGATTTTTTTAATCTGGGAGATTTACACCACCCATATCTGCTCGTCACGGCCGTGTTCATGTTCAATTGTTTCGCAAATAAAAACAATAATGCACACTTTCGTATAGCACGGTTATTTGATTCCACGAAAAGTCACGTTGTGTAAAACCGTGTTCTACGAGGTTCACACGAAATACGTCATAAGAATATTTTATGTCGTTTTTGATGTTTTGAATATACTCGTGCCTATGTCAGGTAGACACTTCATTTTTATTTTAATCTATCAGAGGTTCTCGGTAATGGTAGACGAAATAAAATAATTCAAAATCGATTAAACTTTTATTTACTGGTCACAAATCGATTAAATTAAAAAGTCACTGGACAAAACATTTAACTGGAGTACTATTTCGTAAGTAGCACTTATCGTGAATATTCTGCGTAATGAACTCTGGTACTTTATTCGATGGCTGATTATGTTCACTCAGATTTGCGTTGTTTTGTTTATCTTCAGATTTTTTCCGCTGTCAAACAAGACTGACTTTTGCGCGAAGCTCCGCCACTTACATAAAGGAATATTATTACCGAATATTATGGTATTACCTCATGAACTCTATCGATTTCCAGTTGTTTCAAAAGTACTCCAAATAACTATTCAATTAATCGATTATGCATCCCTAAATGACATGAAAATCAACAAAATTACGTTTGATTATTTTAATACGTATGTTTTAAATATCTTTCATTGCATTCGACACTTACCACATCTATAATTTTTTTGGAAGTTGTATATATGTTTAACTTGCACAACAAGTTTTGTATGCGAGTTGTATTTTTACTACCGCCACCTGCAGTCGAAAACTTTGTCATTCCCGTAATCCAATACAGATGTCACTATTGACAATGAGATGTGGTATTTTATCATGGGTTCAGTTGGTGAACGTTACATTGTGTAAAGTGATCACTTAATCCAGCCATACGATAGGTCGTAAGCCCTATCAATACGCAAAAAGACTTCCATACTTTTATCATATAAAAATAATGCTTCGTCTCAATGAGACTATCAATATCTATCTATGACGAAATCTATAATATATCTTCATTAATGATGTGAGATAATTTTCATCTACATATTTTGATAAGACAGCTGCGGACGCAAAAACGTCCGCATCTGTCATTTCGTCTACGTGACGTTAAACCTCAGTAAACATTGCATTGTGTCTATGGCAACGGTTCAAAGACACGGTGATGGGTACTGAGGCGTGACGTCATTTGCTCTGTCCGGTGTTTCAGTTAAAATGGCGGATTGCACAATTTTATACTTTTATTTTATTGAGAATCTTATTAATCTAATTTAATTTAATTAATGTGTATATAAAACTGGATCATTTTTTAGAATACTTTCAAAATATTTTCTTCTCTAAAATCAAAATTCTCTTTCGTTTGTTTTAATTTCTTATTATTATTATGCTTTCTTGTGTACATTTTCTCAATAGTGTTTAAACTTTAAGAATGTCTCTTTGTTTTTACAGGCTTATCTCTCATTTTGTGTTTTTTTGTTGTTGTTTGTGGTGGAATTTTGTAATTGATTTTTCACCAACTTCCCCACAATCTGGATCTCTGAAACTTTCAACATTTACGTAAATTAGACGATTTTATTTTATAAAATCATTTATGACATGATTTGGTCATTACTTCGATAAAAATTTATAATCTCGTCACTCACACGCAAGTGCCGCAGAAACAGCCCGAGAATATGCCGTTTAAAAAATTATTTCAACATTAAAAAAACGTATTTAGTATTTGTAAACTGCATAGGTAATGGTATAAAATCTAAAAAAAAGCATTTTACTAATTTTTTGAATGGTGCTATGTACCATATGCGTACACAAATCAATAAATAAGATAAAAGGAGATAAAATAGAATACCTTGAAGAATTTGGACATACTCAAAATATTCTGAATACATTAGCTTGTAAATTTTTAGTTTTAATTAATTAATTAAGTTATTTATAAATTATCTGCTTTAAACATTTACTAACCATTATTGCCATAAATATACACATGAAAATGTATTAAATACATTTTCATGTGATATATCAGTAGTAAGTACAAAGCTTTTGCATTTAAAATCACCAATTTCTAGACCACCATTAATTGTACCGATCCACTGCAACCAGACAGTTTTAATGCAAATGAATCATTCAGTTCAAACTCAAAATTCCTAATTTTGTATAATTTAAATCTAGGCCAACATCTTTTGGCTTTTTGCTAATTATTGTTTCCGTTCAAAAATAGAGTTAAAAAATAAATAACTAGATATAACTCATGTGTACGAGTATGTACCGTAAAAATATGTTTAAGTCACAGATTACTAAAATATATTGACATAAATTTCTTGGTATGCAGTTCTCTAGTTCCACGGCTGGTTATAATATATATTTGACGTGTTTAAAAAATACCTACTTATTATTTTTAATAAATAATTATGAAAAGGTCAAACAAAATACTCATAGACATATATACTTACTTCAAATGTATATGCCTTAGTTATTCAGTGGCGCTTTATTACAATAAGTATAACAATATTTTTACTTGAACAGACTCGGTTTGGAAAAAAATTAAAATATAATAATAATTAAACAACGTTTTGTTAAATAGAACGTTTTTTACGAGGGTAATTAAATACGCAAGAAAAATACTTCAACTTCAGTATAAATTTGTCTTGAATATATATGCGAGGGATACATTATTAAACCGTGACCCAATCCCTTCGCCTAAAGAAGAAGTTTTGTTCATCTCTGTACAAATTTGTAATCATACCACAGTTATATGAATCTAAAATAATACTTATTACTTGATTCAAATCTCGCCATCAGTATTATCTGTTTTACTGATTTAAACAGAAATTTCTCTTGTTAATCCCGTATTTCTTGATTTTTTTTGCTATTATATTATTAAGTTTGCCCGGAGCTCGGGCAAAAATAAGATAAAACACAACATCTGCCCTGCTCAATATCGAACCATTATTTTTTCCACTAACAAATAAAGCACGGAAGGTGTCATTGGTGTAGATATGTAAAGGATCATTCGCAGGATCCAAAAGGTTGATATGAACGCTTATCAATCAATCACAATTGATCGCCGCGAGGCGCTTCGCGTTCTTTCTATATCCAAATTAAAATGCATTTGCCAAGGGAGGGGAGCGGGAAATTTAAAACACCAACCACCAATATTTAAACATTTACACAATTTATTTAATTAAAGCACAATCCTTATCTTTAGACTTATCAACTAAAAAAAATATCACTAACCTAAAACTAATCCTAGCCTAAACGCAAGCAGTCCGAATTTACATCACTTTATCGTGTCTTTGTCACTTATCACTACAAAAAACATATCGATCGCAAACACTCGTCGCATCACTCCTGGAGGCCGCGGGGGGCGAGCGCTCGCGCCCACGCGTTCGCCGCTGGCTCCGCGGTTCTCGTTCCAGGCCACGCGCTGCTGCATCCGCGCCGTCGCTGGATCCGCGTCATCGGGAGGTACGGCCTCCCTCCTGGAACTCCTCGTGGAGGACCGGCCGCCATCGAGGCAAGGCGGCCATCCTCGTCGCCGCGTCTTCGTCTCTGCCGAAAATGTCGCGGCCACACAAAACAAGTCGTGTCTTGGGGCGGGATATTCGCCTCCGTAAGAAAGGGCCGACCCGCACTCGACCAGGTATTGTGTCGAACAACCTCTCGGACGCAGCCCGCATCGAGGCACATCGCCCCCCCTGGAGCCGCTCCCCGCGCACCCTTCTTCCCCAACCCCTGCTCCGTATTCGGGTCATGCGAAATTGGCGTGCAAATCATTATACCACCGTGGGCAAATTACTGCTTGCGTTATTATATCTAATACTAGTAACGAAATAATATTAACACTATAACAAATCTTATTCTAAAATAACATTATCTTATTCTAAAATAATAATCTTATTCTAGGGCAACAATATAATTTTTAACGCGGCAAAACAGGAATGCGTTGTTTGCTCGCATCTGTTTTGCCGGCCCAAAAAAAAAAGTTCGGTTTAAGAACGGAATTCTGAGAACGATCGATACGGACCGGCATCATTTAACCGCGGTTATATCAAGGTTTTTGAGGTGAAGATGTACAATCGCTCAAAAAATGGCCGCACATTGGAGGGCAGCGAACCGCGTCAACGAAGCCCTCAGAAAGCCGAAGCAACAATATGTGGACCAAGTGTGGACTTCACGCTAGAGTCATGCTTCATGCAAGATCGTCGTACCATGGTCCGGGATCTTGCGAACGAGATGGAGGCAAGCATTGAATCGGTTTACTAAATGTTTACAGAATATTTGTTTGAAAAGATTGTCTGCAAAATTCCTACCGAACCTGCTAGTAATAGAGTAGTTTCATAAAGATGATACACCCAACCAATTTTCTCATTTGATTCAGACATTCTTGGCCAAACAGTATCCCCCTAATTTCGCAGGCTTTCTACTCTCATGACAATGCCGCTGAAATGGACCCTATTTGAATCAAAATATGACATTACGCGCAACGCGACGGCCCAGCTGAATTCCATTCCAAAAGACATGTTCCAGACGTATTTCCAACAATAACGGAATCGCTGGAAAAATGTGTGCATTACCAATAGGACGACTTTGAAGAAAATTAAAGAATATGAATAAATATGTTTCTGCCGACTAAAAGTTAGTTATTTCATATCTATAGTAGCATTCTTCGTCTACTGGTAAGCCAGGACTAATCTTTTAAATATATAATTATCCTTATCATCGTTATTGACCTTATCTCTAGACCTCTCCAAGAATTATTCTTGATTGATTTCTATTATGTGCCATTTCTCTCCAATCTTATTGTTTCTTAATATGGATAGGTTTTGTTAAGATTATCGCAGTATTGATGATGATGATGATCAGGATGACCAATGCGGTAGTGTAAGGAAGGATTCTTACTCTACCTATGGAATTTTTCGTTGTATGTGCAATGTGTCACGGAAAGAAAACAAATAAGAGAGGCACAACATACAAGTAAATACGAATAAAAAAGTATATTACACTAAAGTTAAGTGTACATTTGTGAAGGTTGCAGGTGAAACTTGGCTTATAATATTAAATTCTTGTAGTAGGTCAGATGGTTAAAGATGGAATGGAGCAAGGGACGTGGGAAGAGTGCGTCGTCCGCGTGCTTGCAGCTTCGTTTCGATCTCTGATTGGTTGGACCGCTTAAATATAACAGCCTGACTCCACTGAAAGTCTTAATCACCATAGAGGCATTGTCACTCCACCTTAATTTTGGTCTTCTTAAGCTTATTATTCATAATCTTCTTAAGCTGTTGCGCCCTGATAGTCTCGGAGACTTTTGATCGGTAATGACTTCTATTAGTGCTGTTCGGTGATTCTTCCATACTAAAAATTATAGAGCAATCTTTATTTGTATATTTGATCTCATATATCTTGAAAGTAACATAATATTATGAGTTTTTTTAGGTATTTATTAGTAATTTACCGCTAAATTCTAATATCATAGTAATAAATTATGATTTTATATTGAAAGATCTAGAAAAAGATAAATGGGTTTTGAGAAATTAAATAATAAATTCGAATAAACAAAAATTGTTTATTAGCTAGACTGCTAGACTCTTTATTGGTATTTCAGAGAACTCTTAATTTAAATACATTTTATTACAGATATCAGGGCTTATATTCAAAATACCATAAAAATTACCATATTCAGTTTAATAAGTTCCACATATCGGCAATAATTAACTAAAAATCAAAATTCATAAGTATTTACTGGAGCTCTAATCAAAATTGAGTCCTGGGTACCTTAATTTTACGCCTTTGTGACACTCCACCTCTATGCTCATTTCTAGATATTCACCAGTGGCAGGGTTTTAGCAATCTAGCTGTAATTTCCCAAAATTTTCTGCTTTATTATTATTATAAAGCTGTTTAACCTTATGGGCCTATTTTTTTATTTTTTGTGAATCTTCTTCATTCAATAAAACAAAAAGATAAGACCTTGGAATTAATCGAGCCGCGTACAGCGTAGCCTTTGTTATTTGAGTATAAACGTCTTTTCTTCACCTTAACACAAAAGTGCCATGTAATGACGTCATTTGGGTCTAATGCTTTCACGCAATTCCATACCTTAGAATCCTTAGAACGAATAATCTCTAAAGCTTAATTCATAATGGACCTTGGAAATGCGTAAAATAAAAATAATACCATAATGATCTAATCTCAAGTGGAAATATGATTAATGCCATATTTTTTTGATCTACGAACTTTCTAAAAAAAACGTTATCCATACAAGGTTATTTAAAAATATCATACATTTTATTTCATTAATATTTAAGTTTTCATTATATTTCTCTGCAAGTAGTAAAAAATGACACTGCTGAATAATTACGGTCAGTTTTACAATAATTTTATTACTTGAAATATTGTTTCCAAATACCCACTGTACTGCGATGCATTCCTTTGTAATTATTGAGTCACTAATTACTTATGGCTTAAATAGCTATACATAACTTAACCTACCTTGAGAAAGTTAAACAGTTATAACTAAGTTTTTTAAAAATAATCGCAAATAAATAATTCGATTAAATGAATACAGACGACTATAACATATTATTGAAATTAATTTTTAAGTAACAATGTACTAATTGATAAATATTGAAATTAAATCAGTCACAACGATAAATCTCGGCAAAAGACAAACGATACGTTACGAATAAGAAAAACAAATAATTTTTATGGCGATAGAAAAAAGATAAAAAAACCGGCAACAACAAACTTCAAATTTTATGAAACAATAAGATAAGTCACTATAATAACATCTTACGAAGAAAGTTAAATATTTGAATAACACAAAATTAAAAAAAGTGAAATGTTACATGCAAGTTTACCATTGTGAAAATTAAATATGTTTAGCAGAATACAATATGAATTTTATATATTTGTTAAATAACAAACTGCCGTGCAGTTAAGTGCGTTTAATTGTTTTTATGCATATATTATAAGAAATAAATAAAATGAAAAAATATTCGATATGAATCCCTCACCACACACAAGAATCATAATTTTTTTTGGTGAGATATATACACACAAAAAAAATATTGATTTATAAACATTGTCTATGTATGATTGTTAAAAAATATTATATATATTTTTAATTAAAAAAATAAAAAAATAAATAAAAAAATCTTCTAATTAAATGACATTCTTGGATGTATGCCAGTAAAAACTGACACTCGAAGAACAGATTCAAAACACAAATATGGGACACAATAAATAACGAAGAAAAAACTATAAATAGCAAAGTAATTTAATTTTATGACTACATGACCAAACAGTACGTCATTTTAAAACTATTCAACCACCGTACAGATTAAAAATTAAAACAGGACAAAAAATGCAACGCAGCAGTCAACGCGCGTTTGTTGATTTGCTTCACTCAATTCGTGAAGTACCCACCTTTCAAGCTTTTTCACCTTACCAATTTGCTTCAAGTGGATTAAAACAGTTTTATCACTAACACCGCAGCCTGCAGCTAACTCGGATGTGGTTTGCGATGGATCCGCTTCCACAATAGCCTTCAATTCTTCATTATCAACTTTGGTCTCCGGCCGTCCACGGGGCTTGTTCTGCAGGTCGAAATTTCCAGAACGAAAACGTTGGAACCAAAAACGCACTGTGTTTTCTTTTGCGGCACCGTCGCCATACACATCATTAATCCTTCGAGCCGTTTCTGCAGCACCGGTGCCACGGTGGAACTCGTACTCGTAAATAACGCGATATTTCAAGTTTTTCATTTTGTAAACCGAAAAAAACAATTGAGGAAAAAACAAATGAATTATAATTTTCAAAACACAAATACATGAGTAAATAGCTGTTTAAATTTGGAATTTGAATTCCTAACCAAAGAGAAGATATTTGAGATCAAATTTGCCAGTACGGAAAAACGCCAATTTCATATGTAAGGACCTAATATATTATTATTTAATGAAGTCTTAACATAAACTATAATATATTCTTGCGTTCAAACTGCTCACACAGTTTTGCATGATGACTATTATAATACATATGTTTATAGATTATGTTAAATAAACAATAAAAAAAACAAAAATTTCAAATACCAACATCGAGTATCCTTCTCACACGGCTCTTTCTGCTCCGAGAGAACATCTGGTGCCCTATTTGCTAGAACCGTTTACCTCGTACATCTTAAATAAGAAGAAGAGAAACAGTTTTTATCCTATAACTAACTGAATTCTCCCCTGGGAAGACTAGCGCCACCTGGAAGCAGTGTCTTGTATTCCTTTTCGGTAAAACTTCTGGGAAGAGCTGCCAGAGAAACTTTCCCAAATTTTTCCAAGCGCCTCGTCGTTATTCCTAAACTTTTTTCAGTCTGACTTAAATACTTAATAAATAATTATCCGGGAAAGAAAGTTATCCCCCGCTACTTGTCATAGCAACAAATCAGGAGCAAAATCGTGCCTTAGAATTTTGTTTCAATGTTGTAGTTTCTGACATCTGTCAAAGATAAAGCTGTTTAAATTAATTAAATAAAAAACGTTACAATATGAAAGTCTACCCTCATAGTCGATAATTTCAAAATAATCGAAAAAATTTAATATATATGATTGAAAATCGTTCACTTATCGACAAATAATTAATTGTGCTACAAATAGGAACATATGATTCAAATAGGCAGAAATGGCAGTCGAAAGCAAAGCAGTCTAATTATCTTAGTTAAATGGAACATAATAACTTACGCCTGATATAACATCACATAATATTATTATATTCTCATGTAGATCGAAACACCTTTTCTAGATATTATTATTTTAATATTTAATCACACTAAAGACTACAAGATAAAACTTCTGCAGGAACATGAGGAAGGGATATTTTCTGGGGTAGTTTTTATAGATAAAAAGCAATCGAGAGGCCGATAGGCCATCTTTAAGCCCGCTGGACTAAAGAAATCGCAGATTCTGCAGAATACACGCTAGTGAATATCAATGCACATAGAAAAGTGGGTCTGTGGGGACGCCTTCATCCAACAGTAGATAAAAAATGTCCGATGATGATGATGATATTGTAGATCTGATCACTAGGCAGGCAATTCTCTCACCAGATAACGTATTACCATTATCACAAAGATGCGTAAGCGTACGAAATTTTGTCCTAGAAATTTAGAGATTTGACTGAGATTTGATTCAGACTACATTCGGTATGTATCGATGAATCATTTTACATAAGTAAAAACCTAACAGCCAACGAACTACTCAGCTCTAATTCTGCATTATCCTCGACGCATATTTAGAGAGCTTTAAATTTTTCCCCGCACATTAAATAATTCTGGCCTGCCATTTATTTGCACAATTAACAGTCTTGCAAGTGCTTTCAGAGTGAGTTAAATATTAAGCCTTATTGAGTCTTTATCATATACGTAATAAATTGTACTCATAAAATAAATTGTTTCAGAAATATTTTATTTGAATAAAAAAGTAATAACTTAATTGAATGTGATTTGAATAACTGTCACACGGCTACCCGCACTGTCAACTGCATTTCCGCCAGATATGTTACCTGTCGCCATTGCCGACGTAGACACCTACGCTGTATGCTGTAACGCCATTCGATGACAATGTGTTTCTGGAATAACTTAATATCCTTCTGTCAAATTTGACGTTTCGGTTTACATCCGATGTGGAGGGTTATTATTTATAAATCTTATTACGATAAAAGACAATGTTTTTAGTGAACATACATACATACGGATGTGAAAGAAAATAGAAATCCTGAAAACAAAAAATACCGTACATTGCAATGTTTTGGTCTCATAATAATGAGACATCCAGAAATATCTCAAATTGCAATCAGAAGAGGCAAAAGGTATCCTGGCTGGAAAAACCTAAGACAAAAAATGGTTCAAGAAGTTCATTGTTCGAGGTTCTGCAAACAAAGTAACGGTCACCAAAATAATCTTTAAAATTCAATAAACGTACACATTAATATAAGAATAAGAAAAATTACATTTTTTTTATTGTGACACATGTGACATATGAAATATATTAAAAAATACATACATACAAAATAAAAACATACAAAAAGGAAAATTGTTTTCAACCCTTGTATTTAAGTGTACAAAAAAGGAAAAAATTAAATTTCGACCAAAAAAATTTTGCCTCACTCTCCTAATAAAAGGGGGGCGGGCGCTTGTGATATTAATATAGATTACAAAATTTTTTTCGAAGAAAAGAAAGTGGCCACGATTTTATTTAGAGAGGGAGGAAAAAGTTTTTTTTTTCTTTTTAGTACATTTAAATATAAGCACGGTTAAAAAAAAATCCATGTGACATAATTTTCTACTTTTATTAACTTTAATTAACTTTTTAGTCTTAATATAACCCAGCATACAAAATCACTTCGATAAGAAACTAGCGCCATCTTTAGCGAGCTTAATAATAATTTCTCATATAAATTTTAGTCTCAATATTACCCGGTTTACAAAATCACTTCGATAAAAAACTAGCGCCATCTTTAACGAGCTTATTTATAAATTTGTCATATAACTTGTGGTCTTAATATTACACGGCGTACAAAATCACTTGGATAGGAAACTAGCGCTATTTTCGATGAGCTCATTAATTAATTCTCCAAATTAAATTGTGATAGTTTTATTCATTAATCAGTGAATCTGATGTATTGTCATCAAGAGTACGTAAAATTTTAGCATTATTGGATATTGAGAAGCGGGTGAAATATCGATTATAAGATTCCATCCATACTAACATACAAACAGGTGAAGCTAATTAATAGAAGTGTGGTAAAAAGAAATAACTTAGAGTCAGCTAAAAAGTATTTATAAATTAGAGGACACAGAGTGAGTCAACTCGATATATTTCAAAGGAAACAACATTTTCTTTTTCATAAATGACACAGCATCCGACATGGGATCCTATATTAACTTTGTTGACCCAGTTTACCCTGTTGCGTATATATTATATTTATTTTTCTCTTCTCAAAAAGAATTCTGCGACACCCTTTTTCAAACCCATATAATATTATATACGGTCATGTTATGGGTCGGGGAGATTCCCTTCTTTGTATAACCAACCCTTGCAAAACATATTTTAAAATTGTTTTCGTACGTTTACTTCAATAAAACGAACGTTTAAAAAAATATTATGCGTTACTTTTTCAAAAACATTTGCAGAACGGTTTATTTCCACCCATTTGAAATAAGTTATACTCGATTACTTTACAAAAAGGACAGAAACTAGCTGTGATATATTTTACGGTAGTATTTACCTGTTTTACCACCTGGCATATTTTCCTCCAGGGGTGTAGCCTATTAACTAGGGCAAACAAAAAAATATTTTCTCGTTGGTCAACGTTTTACCTCATGCAGAAATGAGGACGTTAATTTC
The DNA here is from genome assembly GCA_016648135.1 of Agrypnia vestita. Lineage (NCBI taxonomy): Eukaryota > Metazoa > Arthropoda > Insecta > Trichoptera > Phryganeidae > Agrypnia > Agrypnia vestita. The sequence continues at coordinate 172,785 of JADDOH010000485.1, forward strand.
TATTTTTAGTTCCGATGAATTGCCACGCGTATTTTTAAATTAAATTGTGTATGATACAAACCTGTTTAAGTAATTTTATAAAATATTGACTGACACTTATTTTGCTAAAATACCGGTATACATTTTACCAGGCGTAGCTAGGCTGGCAGCATTTATTATGGGTAATATTATGAATTGAATAGTTTTATTTCAATTCTTTAGCTCGAAAACTCTCCATGTATAATTAGTTTTAAATAATCCACCATTTGTAAACAAATTTCGGCTTTATAACAGAATGTTAGTTAACTTAGTAAAAACCACTACCGGATTTAGGGTCTACCGGTTTCGAGAGGTACCCGTCTCTTCGTCAGGACCAACACTACACTATTATATTCACAACACCTTACACCACAACCATGGTATTACCATTAGCAAAAATTAACTTTGAAATAGAACTTATTACAATAAAACAAATTGCAATCAATAATGGATATACTATAAAATTAATTGAAACCTTATTAAATAAAAAATAAAAACAAAAACTTATAAAACAATGTTTTTATCCATCTATAAAAGAAAACAATAATAATTATAATAATAAATGGAGAAGAATTTTATTTTTAGATAAATTATCTAATACTGTATCTTAGGCTGTACCTATTAATATTAAACCAGATTTTTATGCTAACAATAAAGTAGGAAAAATACTTATTATCAATGAAGATAAAAATAATATAATGGACAACTCAGGAATCTACCAATTAATATGTAGCTCGTGTCCATCACATTATATTGGAAGGACATATCGTAATTTTAATACTAGAATCAAAGAACATATGAGGTGTCTTAATAACAACAATTTTTCCGAATTTTCAAACCACCTCATAGAAAATAATCATAAATTTGACTAAAAAATAGGGGTGAAAATATTAAAAAGTAATAATAAAGGTTTAAAATTAAATAATTTAGAAATTTTTTACATCAGAGAAGCGGTGAATAATAAAGCACCTTTAATTAATAACCAAAACAATTTTCCTTATAGCCCTTTGTTTAATTTAACTTTCACAAAAGAGTTGGTAACACCCAATTTAGACCCCGCCCCCTCTCACTCTCTCCCGGTAGATTCCTGAATGTTCAATAGGCTAATCAGTGCATGTTTGTCTCTGACAAGATTAACACGCATGTGATCAATATTGGTGAAAGTTTAACAATACTATGGTTGTGGTGTATAGAGTTGTGAATATAGTAGTATAGTGTTGGTCCTGACAAAGAGACGGGTACGTCTTGAAACCGGTAGACCCTAAATCTGGTAGTGGTTTTTACTCAGTTAACTAACATTCTGTTAGAATGTCTAACCATAAAGTTAATGCTTTAAATATTAATAATAAAATTCGGCTTTTGTTATTAATTTTGATAATTAATACAAAATAATCATTTACTTCAAAACCAACTTTTAACCGAAGCGTACTGTTTACTTTTTATATATATATGTACATATTAGTGTCAATAGCATAATAGTTACTTTACGGGAAAGAACGTATGAATAAGCACTCATAAATTGGGGATTATAAAGTTATCAATATGTATCCAGTGCGATAATCAGCATTTAAAAAGTTTTTCAAAAAAAAATATGTCATTTCCAAAAAAGTGTGTTTTCAAAAATGATGCATAATATTATCAAGTTAACAGCGATGTGGTTTAAATAAAACATTCAACCATAATTAAATTTGTATTTCAGTATGATAACACTCGATAAATTATCACTGAAAAAAAATTCTTGGAAAATATCACCATCTGTTGTCACTTACAGATCGCGCACCGTTAAAACTCTCTGACCGCACGGTGAAGTTTTATTTATAGCTACGCTGTGCTCTACACCCTCGCACCTGCGGATTCCCGAAAATGCCGAAATATTCCCGAGCATTTAATATGGTTCTGGACCACTTCAGATGTTTCTTGACTACCCTGGACTGTAAAAATATATTAACGTGTATCTAATATTGTTTTGAATGTATGAAATTGCACAAATTAAAAGTCATCATTATTCGTTGTTTATTTTGCTGAATATATTTTTTTATCCTCTGCTTGCGTTACCACCCGGTTATTATTATCAAAAAGTGCAGGCCCCGTAGTGTTCGTATATAACTTGATACTGTTATCTTGTGTAAAATGATTTTGTGAATATAACGGGAATAATCTATTTATACCCATCCATTACAGCTTCTCCACACATAACATCCTGGAACTACAAGTTCTTCAACGTCTTACATTCTCCGGTTGGGTTAGATTAAGTTTGGCTAGGTAAGGTTAGGTTGCTTCGTGCCGTAAATCTTACACCAGTCTTTATTTTCAACACTTTTTTCTTGCAAGAGATCGTGTGTAAGACTTATTTTCACACCCAAACGAGCAATCGGTTAAAACAACCAATTTAAATTAAATTAATGTTATAAAATAATTTACTTTTTATATTCTGTGACAACAAACTCGAAGATTTCAAACAATTTTTATTAATCAATTTGAAAAGACATACATAAAAAATCAAATTAACGAAAATATATTTTAACTGCCACCGGGACTCGAACCACGGACCTCCAATTCTCTAATTCAGTTTGTCATGGCGAAATTGGATGACGCGCCATTCCCGGATAGAATTCGAGGAGAACTTTTCTAATTGATTAATAAAAATTGTTTAATAATTCACAGAACTTCGTTTTGAAGTTGCAACTTCACAATAAGAATGTGTTTCCTTTGATATATACGTGTTGTTTCAAATATTTCCAAAAAATTAAAATGAAATATTAATTTCTGGCGTCCTCTAGCGGTAGATACGCGAAGGTATTCGTGACTATTGCATTATAAAAAGTGGATTGCTTTAAAAATGATAAAAATGTTGATCAATTAAAAAGAGACTACATATAAGGTCGAAAAATTTTCTTTAACTTAGCAGACTGTCATGGCGAAATTGGATAACGCGCCATTCCCGGATAGAAATGGAGGTCCGTGGTTCGAATCCCTGTGGCAGTTTAAAATTTTTTTCGTTAATTTGATTTTTTCTGTATGTCTTTTCTAATTGATTAATAAAAATTGTTTAATAATTCACAGAACTTTGTTCTGAAATTACAACTTCACAATTCGAAGATTTCAATTTCCGCAAAACAAAGTAACAAGGATTTCAAGATTTTACCCTACTATTTACATATCGTTAGATACCAAAATTCCTTGATTATTAGGACAGTTACTTCGTTACGCGAATATTTCAATTTACACTAAATCAAACTTTGTTATACTCATACTTTGATTTATTTTGTCCCTCTCATCAGGTGTATTTATTTTATTTTACTAAGCATAAAAACAAGTTATTGTTACATTCATATATCAGTCAATGTGCGGTTGGCATTCAAATTAATACAGTTTCAAATGTAGTGATTCATATCCATAATGCAATAAGACCACAATGCAAAAATGTACAAAATCACACTAGGAAGTTTTCAGTCCCTGCGATATATTTCAAATCATCATTAAGTTTTTGAGTGCTTTCTGTGGCTTTTAGCTATGTTTCAGTAACAACAATTACCTACATCATTGTTGCAATTTTATATTTTCTTTGTAGAATTCAGTATATTTTGTAAACTATTTTAGTGACAAATAACTCAAAAATTATGTTTTGCAAAGTTTAATTAAGTTTAAATTAAAATTATTTAAATTCAAATATTTCAGCTGCTTAACCAGCTCTAATGTATTTGTTGCTCATTTTTCGAAGCTTGGTTTTAATGTTTCTTAATATTTTTTACAGTCAGTGTGTCTTTTTAGGACTAACGACCTAGACTGCTGAATCTTACACTTACAACAGACCTCATCAATATAGAACGAGCTGCGGATAGTACCTCGCTCGCGTTGTACTTGCGGCATTTTAAAATTCAGGACATTTTAAAATTTAGACATTTACTACAAAAGTATACCACAAGCTACAGTTTGTTCAGTAACAAAATTGATATGGCAATATCCCCTCTATTCATCCATAGGTACCAACCATATTCCACCAAAATATGAATACTGGAAATAAATAAAGCACTAAGTGCCAGAATGTTCATTTTAAAATACAAGGTAAAAAGCGAAGAAAGTATTTTTCGCTCTTTTTGTGCTATTTTACACATACGTTCATTATTTCTACATGCTGATACCTCACGTAAGTTATTCATTTTAATTCTAAATACTGTAAAATGCTCATATAGTTCAGTGCCTTATTTAAAAAAAAATTACTCGGCACTTAATACTTATGCAATATGCTTTCCCGTATAACTAGAAAATGAACACAGATAAAGTCCGGTCGTTGAGTAGAGAGAATTTCGTACATTGACCCTTTGCTACGTATCCTTGTTATTCGCGCACAATTATGTTGCTGTCACGCTCGCTCGCTATGCCTGTGCGAGCGAGCGTGACAGCAACATAATTGCGCGCAAGTGACAAGGATACGTATCGTGGGGTCAATGTACGAAATTCTCTCTACTCAGCGACCGGGCTTAAGGACTTAGTGCAGTGTTTAATGTATTGGAAAAAGCATACAGTACTAATACGTATGTATAATATTATTTTTAAAATTTTTATTTAATTAAAATTTAGTGCTTCATTCATTTTCAGTATTCATATATAGATATGAAATAATGAAATTTCTTGGTACACAACCTTGTGCCATTTCTGGTTCTGATAATTTGACTTGTTTAAAAAAATTACTACGAGCTTGTAAATTTTAAAACAATTTTCATTTGGTCATACTCAGATATCATAAAAAGCATTATTTATTAGTAAATAAGTCTCGCTCTATTACAAGAAGACGTTTTTATTGCAGACACTTAATTTGGTACGAAATATTTTTTTACTTTAAAAAAAACGTCTGCCTTAAAATATTGGAAGAATTTAATAATGCAAGAATTAATACTTTTACTGCAGTATAAATGTGCCTTAAACATTAAAGCTAAGAGGGAAATTCTTCCACTGTGACCTAATCCCCTCGTTTAAGGATGGTGAATGGTTCATATCTGTACAATTTAATACTTTGTGGTATTAACCTTAGATCCGATTGGCAAAAGGAAGCTTACATGGAGATGGCGGACAATAGAAGAAAAGCCAGCTTGAAGCTTTGAAGAAAGGTGTTTGTACACGTTTCTTATTTTGATTACATTTTGATCACATGTCCTGCTGAAAATATTTTCAAATTGAATCTTTCAAATTGAAAATTCTAATAGAATATTTTTGGATTCATTTAAACAAACGTAACACCGTCACAAGCATTTCAATAATCTATCATATGTATTGATTTTATCTTGCCTTTAGCGGCCCTTGTAGGCTACTGGGCTTGACCTTGACTTCCCATGTCGAGGGATTCAATTTCCGGTAAGGTCAATAAATCTATCTGATTTATTGTAATCTCACCGGGTGTTCTTTAATGTGTTTTGCTTCAGTAAATGTGCCTCATGACCTGCAAAAGCATTTAAAAAAAAATCTTTGACATTCATAGAAGACTATTTGCCTTTTCTGCAAAACTACGTTATTACCATATGTAAAATTTATCTATTTAGGTACATACATTATTAAAAACAAAATAACAAAAAAATATTAAGATAAATTAAAGAAGTCTCACAGAGATGAAGCTGTATATGGGAAACGTGTATGAAATTCTTTATAGGATGCCCCAGGGATTATGACCCGTGTGAGCTGGCTTAAGTGATCACTTTACACAATGCAACGTTCACTAATTCCACCAATTAATTATCAATAATTAGTGGACAGAATCCTGTAATTGTGTTCTCGGAACATACTTAAATAATATTAAAATATTGTTAAAAAATCTTACTTTGGATTTTGCATTTCTTATTTCAGTTCATTTCTTGCACTACATCTTGTTCATTTTGGCTACATCGCTTTGAATTTTTTCGGCAAATGATATTTTTTCGGAGCTTCTTGCAAGCTTGATGTATACACGCAATCAATTTTCGGCTTCTGTAGCGTTTCTTTTTGCAGCGTACGTTTTTACCAAAGCAATTTTTGTCGTGCAATGAATTATTCACTTCGCCGCTGCACATTTACTGTGGGTATATGTTACTTTAAGTGCTTCAATTTAGACGGATGCTCTCCGCCAGAGCAACGCTAAAATATTCATCCTTAAGCACTTGTGTTCCCGCACCGGGTTCATTTGACCAGCCAGGGTGATCCATGAGCTACCCCATATTTAACTTCCATGCAACCACCAAAAGTCAAATGACGTAGGCGTTCCAAATATTTTCGCCCGAAATATATTTTCAATTAATTAAATAACTATGAATAGAACACAACGTTGTTTACTTCACACAATGACAGTTTAATTAAATAAATAAATTAAAACGTTTTCGATGCTTACTGCATCTGTTTGTGTAGAACGCGGGTCTGAACAGACCCGCGTTCTACACAAACAACACCATTAAGAAATACGCTTTCAATAATAAAACTAAAACAGAACATCTAGATAATAGTGGGGTTTATAAAATTAACTGTGGGAACTGCCAATCATGCTATATAGGACAAACCGGAAGAAAAATAAAAACGCGAATAGATGAACATTTTAAAGGGATAAAAAATTTCAATATTAATTCAGAGATGGCAGACCATGTGAGATCAGAGGGACATCACTTCAAGTATGATAACGTGGAGGTGTTGCATGTATGCAAAAAAGGAAAGAAATTGGACATTTTGGAAAATATAGAAATTCATCGAAATAATGATAAGGCCTTAAACATGCAAACACCACTTATTACAACCCCCCTTCTTACCATACTAGCCCCTCCCACCAACCACTTTCACTTTCCGCCTGCCCCTCCCCCACTCCTGACAACTCCCGCCCCTACGTAGTAGATAAAATGTCTTCTAGTCTTAAGTTAGTATATTACTGAAGATGATGCAGTAAGCATCGAAAACGTTTTAATTAATTTATTTAATTAAACTGTCATTGTGTGAAGTAAGCAACGTTGTGTTCTATTCATAGTTATTTACAATGAACTTCCACAAAGTTAATCACGAAAATTTCGAAATATTCAATTAATTCATACTATTAATCATTAGGCGTTGTTAACACGAGTAGTTTACATTTTTTTCATTAGGTCCGTAAGTTCTTTATAGTATAATAACTTTTTTCTCCATTTTTTATCTATTTTTTTCCTATTTCTTGTTGTTTTTTTATAAATAAATAATTACTTATTCTTAAGGAACCTAAATGTATAAGTACCGATAGTTTAATACTGTTATTTAAACCACTGCAAGGGTATTTCGACTATCTCAGTCATCTGGACCGAGTTTCCTTTCATGTTCCATGTAGACAAACCCGAGAAAACGTGCTCTTCGATGTTCCGAGAAATAGAACATCCTATACTCAAAATATATTTTTATTTCGCTCATTCAAGGTATTCAATGATAATTGTATCGATATTGACTTCTTTTTAATATAAGTCATACCACATTAAAAAGATTGCCTTAGATTATGTTTATGTACTTTATTCTAATACCACCAAGAATTTTATCTAGCATTACCCGACTTATGGATTAAAAGCATCATCATTAAATCGTCTTTGCTAATCACTCAGTGCATCTAATCTTCTTTTCTTCCACCTCTACTCAGACTCCTACCTCCTCACCCTCTTCCTTTCATCTCTATTTCAATTTTAAGGTCTACACCCATTAATTATCTCTTTTCTTCTTTACTTCTCATATTCAGTCGCTTTCTTTTTTTTAGTTGTAATGTTGTTTGCTGCTTACTACTATTCATTTATTAACTTTAAAATATTGTCTAGTACAACTTTGTTTTTAATTCACTGTACCTTAATCATCTGTGATCCTTTTAATTGGTCTATATATTAAACATTACGCTCATGAATTATAATGTTTAAAAGTTGTTAATAAGTAAAAAATAAGTAAAAAAAATAAAATAGTCAAATAAGCGACAATAATTATTAACAAAGACCTATTAAGTTACCCATGTGGAACTTCAGTCATATCTTGCGTCGCAGAGCATTATGTACATATTTGAATATTAATTACATAAATGTCGCGACTCACTTGGGATCTTAGTTCATATAAAAACACAAAATCGATGTTGGTGAACTAGTTTCTGTAAGCTTGGCACTTTACCATTATGGGTGAGCGCAATCCGGAGTTGCTGCGAGCTTCGAGAATGTGAAAGAGGCAGTGTAATCTAGTTGCCCTTGCTGGGACTTGAATATTTATAAGTGAAAATATTTTAAAATGATTAAATCGGTTTCCAAAGATCTTATACAAATTAAGTATCGAGAGCTGTGCGTCCGCTTTTTAATAAAATGTTTAAATATGTCAGTGAATCTGCGTAGTGCTACCGAGCAAAGAGCTACCTAAAGTTTTACGTTCGCGTGTATTTTCTTTTTTATTTTGTCAACTTTTTCAACATGTAGGGTTTCCAAATGCTGGAGGCGTTTCGAGGTGCGGTCGGATGAGAGTTTGGTACAAAGGCATATATGTTTTTTGATTTTTGTATTTTCGGTGAAACCAAGTACAAAGCCTGTCATATTTTGTGCTTTAGTAATTATGTGTAACATACAGAAGCAAAGGTGGGTATCAAAAATAATACCCAGGTCTTTTATCGAATCGACGAATTGAAGCTCGTCGCCAACGATACAGTTGTACATAATTGTAACGATTTTTTTGATTAATTTGCATTTGATAACACTTATAACTAGTTTATTTGTGAGACAATAATTAAAAAGATTTTTTTGTATATTAATATAATTAAATTGTCAGTAAAGAGTAAGAATGAAGCAAATTAAAAGCATTTAGAAACATCATTAATGAATAATGGGAAATAAGGGAATAAGGGAAAGGGTCCAAGGAGGGATCCTTGCGGAAGTTATTTATTTATTAAATGCGATCTTTTTGAGGAGAATATTGTGATCTACTTTATCAAAAGCCATTTTGAAACTGTTTTAAAAACATGTAGCCGACCAAAAAAAACTAGATTTTGTGTTCCACGGCATTAAAAGGAAGTTTGAAAAGACTAATAAATTGGAGATTATTGATTTATTTCGGATCCATGTTGTTGCTCTATTATTATTGCTCTATAAATCCATGTTGTTGCTCTATTATTTTATTTTGGAAAATAGAGAGTAGTGTGTTATAAATCATTTTTTCAAAGACCTTGGCGATAACTGATAATTTCAATATCAGTCTATACTTCTCAATATCCTGTTTTGATCCAAAGTAGTGTTTTTACGACATTTCGGATCTCGTTACAGGTTTCATCATCAGGGCTCATGTGTTGTGAGTGTATTGACTTGCAATGCACCATGTCAAAAACAGGGTTAATTTTTTCCAAAATTTAATGTATTTATATAAAAGCACCCGATATATTAATTAAGATAATATTACTTAAGATAAAGTTCTCAAATTAAAAACATCATGGTATCCGGCGCTTTAAAGTCAATCTCATCGCAGATTCCGCAGAAATAGTGATCAGGCAATAGATGAAACATACACACAACATAAGACAACTCATGACTTCGACACGATATTGACGCGTTACACATAAACACCAAGCTTTCGACACGGTATTGATACGTAACACATAAACACCAAAGTTTCGACAAGGTATTGCTAGCCAATACTTAACCACACACAACAACACTGCAATGGAATCCGAAACTTCGGTCAGAAAGGTCGTAAAAAGACGGGATAACACCCCAGAAGACACAAACTAGAAGATTCTGAGTAGCCTTGAAAACCTAAAAATATTCTTAACCAACCCCTTTGGGGAGGAAGTTTATTTTATCTACATGCTGGCTGGAGACCTTAAGGAGTAAAAAAGAAAAGTTTATTTTAACATCATCAGCTTTTGCGTGCAGCTTATTCCATTTTTTTATATTTGTATGCATTAAAATGTGTTACGAATTTCATTTTCATTAATTTTAATAAACTAACAAACTTTGTATGTACCGGCTTGATTATCAAATTGGCTAGCATAAATTGTGTAATTTATTTAAAATTCTGTTCAGCGACAAAACTAACGTTTTAAATACCAACAATAAAAAATATAACAGTTTTTATTGATACAATTAAACGTCATTGCAATCCTTTGTTCTACTAATTATTCGCGATGTTTGACATGCCTAAGTGAATGTTTAGCTCAAACAATTTGATGTACTTGACTATATGAATACGGCCACTTCACCCCCAGGTGCCGAATGTTTATACCGTTCCAAGAATCATGATTGCTCTGACGCTTTAGGTACATAATCGCTAAATTGCCACCGTCAACGTTGCCTTTGTAATCGTCCCGTTCGGTTCAGTCTATGCTTGTTTTGTTCAAACGTTATACTGCCGTTGACAATAACAAGCATTTCAAAGTAAAATACAGTTCTTTTCCCCCAGGAAAATGTGTTTGTGAAAAAATTAATACGCCAAAACGAAACCTTTGAATTTACATATTTGTTTATGACCTTTGTATAATAGAACGAAACTTCCGTATGTGTATATTTTCAAACTTTTTATAACATAAAATAAATATAATCATCGCATATGTGTTTTCCTCCCCTAATATGTTTTCAATGCAAATCTGCGCCGTTTGCCCGATCGGACTCAAAATTTTTAAACTTATTCTTAAGGTCTCGGCGGGTATTATGTGCGACATTTCCCCCTATTCTTTTAACCCTTCCCCTACCCTGATATATTTTTGATACAGATCTGTACCGTTCGGATACAAAATTTTGAAACTTATTCGTTAGGACCCGGCGGTTAACAAAAGTGACATATCTTCCCTCCCCTTTTTAAAGGTTGGTAAAAAACCCTCTGATATATTTTAGAAGCAAATCTGTACCATTCGATCAATCGTACTCAAAATTTGCAAAATTATTCTTTAGGACTCAGCGTTTAACATTCGTAACATACCCCCCTATTCTTTTACCTTTTCCCCTCCCCTGATATATTTTCGATGCAAATCTATACCGTTCGAATCGAACCTTCGTTAACTCTCATAAATTTATTTTAAACTTAATCCTTAACCCGTGAAACGCCGGGTATAAACAGCTAGTATCTTCTATATTTTGCTGTGTAGGTACTCCGTGCATTGTATTGGTTGTATAGGTTCTAAATGTATATTAATTTTACCATCAATTTTTTTGTGTGTATTCTGTATAAAAATAAAGCCTCGCAACTGCGCCATTCTTTCCTCGAACCTCGATCATACCGACTAACGCACGCGCTTACTGCAGTAGCCTTTCAGTCGGGCGTTGTAATCTGGCATCAATAAACTAACGGAATATACCATGTGAATATTTATTTCTGCTTACATGCGCACCATACGCAATTACTTGCCTCTTTACATAACGCAACATACCCCAGAACACTAGAAGAATCTGTTGGTAGAGTTAGACTTCTATACAATTACTACTTTCCCCAATTCGACGACACATATCATGATTTTGCGTTGCCTAAAAAATAAAAATTTCTCCGAATTTGCCAATCATACAATTAATACTTATCATTTCTTCGACGATCACAAGTTAGAGAAAGCTACTCCACTCGGTTCCAAATAGAAGATGGATAATGAACAATTTGGAAACCGACGACCGATAAAAATCTAAATTCTGAAAACAAACTAATAAATTATATCAAGTTTCAATCCACTTCACCAATTCTAGAGATCTTCCTTTATTTTTTACTTTTATTACGACCTTTCCGGCCTACGTTTCGGATCCCATTGCAGGGTCCATCATCAGGGCTGATGTGTTGGCAACACGACATAATACCCCAGAAAACACAAACCTGAAGATGCTGAGTGGCCGTGAAAACTTAAGAACATTATTTCCATTGTTAACCAAAAATACACCCCCTCCCTACCGGTGGCGGCGGCTCCCTAACCTGCCAGAATAGACTGATAAATTTTATATTTAAGTTAGTTATTAACTATATCTATATCTATGATATGGGAGCTGTGCTCCTCTACGATATAATTGGGCCGATATGGGAGCTTATTGCTCATAAAACGGCCTTGGGTGTGTGGCGGTCCCTCTTTACTGTCCTATATGATAGTAATTAATAACCCATATTGTGTGTACATTACAAAGTTAAAATAAAACATGTTTTAAATTAAAATTTTGCGCCACGAAGTAACAAATTTTTCAATGATAGCACGGAATTAATTTTGTGGAAACGATAACTATCGTAATTTTTATCAGATTTGAATCAAAGTATTTTATATAATTAACCTGGTAAACATCTCAGCTGGGTTTGTTGTCAACCTAATCCGCTGCTCCGTGAAGGCAGTGCAGGAACTTACATAATTAATCTTTTAACTCATAAGCTGCTTAATACTGGAAGTAAAAGATTTCTCAGCTTTCATCAGCGTTTACTAATAAATTTTAAGCACTAACTTTTGTTGATATTTAAACATCTTTATTATTCTTCTATATTATAGTAGAAGAAACAGAATAATACAAATCGATTTAGACAAAATATGAAATAGTATTATATCTCGTTGGATCTGCTCAGCATCGCTGGGAAAAAAGACTAATTCTTTTTCCTTTTTCAATCCATTACCTTTTTCCATTTCGAAAACAACCCATTTTCTTTAACTCCCAAAGGTTTAAATTATTCTGACAGTCTTAGAGCCATTGACATTTTCAATATTATGTTTGTTTGAAACGGTTTAAATCCCTGCTTCTATGGAAATAATACTGTTGCGTTTGTATTGCTTTTATAAGGGATCTATTCATTTTTAAGGTTATTTTTATCGGTGAAATTAATTTTCAATTTTTGTATTTGTATGCTAAAATTGTCCTTATTGTCATCAAATCAGACAATAATAATATTTTTATAACTTGTATATTTTAAGGTATTACATTATTTTATAAACGCTCTCTAATCAAAAAACCTCTAATCTAACCTCTAAATTAAAAACACATGTTTAAAAACATAAAATTATATTTGTGAACATCTGTTCACACTGAACCTGTGCTTATATTCCTATATTAGTGTTCTTCTTCTTTTGGTGTCATGTCAGGTCCCCCCAACGTTGACTATCACCCGAAAGAAAGCGTCCCTGTCCTGGGCAGCACAAAACAGCTCTCCAACACTTCTTATGCCCGTCCAGTCGCGTATATTGCGGAGCCAGGAAATTTGTCTCCTTCCAACACCTCTACGACCCTCTATCTTGCCCATAAGAATCAGGTGGAGCAATTCATATTTTTCTCCTCTGAGCACATGACCCAAATACGATACCTTTCGGATTTTGATATTTGTCAGCAACTCTCTATTCACTCTAGCTCTTTGAAGAACTCTTGTGTTGCTGACCATATCCGTCCAGGGTATCCGGAGCATTCTCCGATGTATCCACATTTCGAACGCCTCCAGCCGGTTCATGCTACTCACTTTGAGGGTCCACGATTCCACTCCGTACAGCAGGACTGACCATATATAACATTTGACCAGTCGCTGTCGAAGTTTCAGGTTAAGATTGTCATCGCAGAATATCTGTCTCATTTTGTTAAAAGCAGCTCGCGATGCTTCAATTCTGCATTTGACTTCGGTTTCTGGGTCGAGGTCTTCCACTAGGATATTAGTGTTAATAATAATAAAATTATTATTAACGATAAATAGGATATTATTAATGATGATATAATAGCTATTTTACTAAATACATATTTCCTTGTATTGAGGTAATGTTATACAGTATCGTTTCCTTTACCTATTAAACTACTCTTTTGACCCGACTCAGCAATATCATCGTGATAATACACCACTGCTTGATCCAAATATCTAACTTATTTTTGTTGAGCAGACACAATTGCAGCACTGAATTACGTCAAGTATGCACGATACTGAAATCGTGCTGAGTCAACGTGAATCAAAATTAAAATAAATCCATTGAGCCCAAACTTAAGCTGAATCACTATTCTGTTATTCGCACTAATTTTGAGTACGCTAGAAAGTTCCACTCGTTTCTGGTAATGCTTTGCACGCTGTTATCTATCTCACAAATTCACAATTCACTATAAAAAAACACGCATTGACCCGTCAGCGCGGCCGCGATGCAATTTATAGGGACCCGATTTCTCGATCCTTCTTGTATATGGTATATATTTGCGTATTTGACCGGTTTTCTTTCTAAAACATTCAGACTGTTTGGAAACCTTCGATTATGTGCAATTATTTGCAATTTTGGAATCTGATGATTATATTTATATTGTTTAAATATATTTATTTTAAATTTTCTGGTTTGTGTCCTCTGGGATATTATGCCGTGTTTTTACGACCTTTCTGACCGATGTTTCGCATCCCATTGCAGGGTCCACCATCAGGGCTTAGATATGTGCTGTGTCTATTACACTTTATTTTTCAACGTCATTCTTTGAAGCCCCTTGATATAATCAAATGAAAATATTTACTTGGACATCTTGGCAATCTCTTGTTTTCTTTAGTTGGCGGCTGTTTGGTGGCCACTAGCACGGCCAATATTTACATGCCGAGCCCTGAAGGTGGACCATGCAATAGAATCCGAAACGTTGCCCAGAAAGATCGGCATAATATCCCAGAAGACACAAACCAGAGAGTGGCCTTAAAAACCTTACATTATTCTTGTTTAAAAATGTTTTTTTTTTTCAAATCGGGGAAGGGAACCTTGCAACTCCAGATTTATCAGGAAGTAAATAATCCATTTACTATATGCTCGACCCTCCCCAAAATACAAGACCCCATATCATTCAATGTATATTTATGATAAAATATATCGAGGCTTTTACGCTTATTGAAGTCACTTTCATGAATCTTGCCGGAGAAAAAATTGAAGAATTTAATGTAGTAAAGAAACAAACCAATTTGTTTAGCGAAATCTCCCTCTTTGATTTAGGTGGCGTAGGTACAATTATACTGAATTAATTAATTAAAAGCAGGCTTCTGCATTGTCACAAAAGTGATGTGCATGGAAACATTGGCCATGCCAGTGGCCACCAAGCAGCCACCAACTAAAGAAAACAATAGGACAATAGGAGATTAATTTTTTGTAAAGGTCTTACGTTGTCCAATCGTATATTTTCACTGGATATTATCAAGAAGCTTCTAAATGTGACGTTGAAAAATAATATGCAATATACACTATTTAAGCTACAGATCAAAAAAAAAATTGGTTTATTTACATACCTACTTTATACCAAATTTATATGCAACATCGAAGAGAAAGCGTTTACACGAAAAATGTTTAAAGATTTTTTCTGTTCATCTTTCTATTATATTCTAGATATGTCTATTTAGAGATGTTAATTAAATGTTTACACTATCCTGGAGCCTAAAATTTAAGAAGACATTGGGTAATTTTTACAAGAAGGTGATCAATTTTTAATGACACTTAACAGTGTACTAATTTATTGAAAAATTTTTGAAAAAAGAAAGGATAGCGGTATCATGTCCGTCCCCCTGGAGCTCTTCCACTGTGATTTGTAAATGAAACATCTATAATGTAGCATATGGATTTTTATAACGATAAGTCATTTGATAATAACAATCGTTTATAAAAAAATAACGATTTTGTTTTGTTTTTCAAACTGCTCCCACTCTTACAAAAAACTTTTTTTCCAATTTAGATATTACAAATCAACGATATTTCATTTCTAAATCTAAATAAGTACATGATCTTGTTTTCTGTCTCGGACAAGCGCGCACTAGGAATATTGCATCTCAGTCATGACGCGACCATTTTGTTATATTTTTCAAAAAATTTCCAATTTGAAAATAGTTTTAATCATATCGTATTAAGTGTCAATAAAAGAAATTAAAACACTATCACCTCCGTGTAAAAAAAATACCAAAGTTCTTCCTAAATTTCAGGCTCCTAGGGTAGTGATACCACTTAAATTGTGTGTAGTGTATATTTATTCCATCAAAAGTTAATGTATTATTAACTAGTAGGTTTTTATTTCTAGAAAATTGCTTATTCTTAATTTTCAGAATCTCTAGACAGCTTGTTACGGTCCCAGGTGTGGCAAATAGTAAAATAATACATCAAAAAGCTATCGTGAAAGGCTCTCGGGAATATATACCTTCTGCAAAGTTTTTTCACATATTCCATTCCTGAACATTCTGTAATTAGTAATTAAAACTGTGAAATATCAGATTGCAGCATTTCACTAGGCTGATTCTATTTCTGAAGATTATTTTATAAATCCTAAGTGAATACTTTTTCCTGCCTAATCACTCAAATTTTTCCCATATTATCAAGGCAAAAAAGAGAAAAAAACTTATTAACATCTCTACTTACACATACTTACAACTTACTGCTTACAACCTGAATTTTCATGGTTAAAGAATGCTCGAAAAATAATTGATTCCTTTTTACAAAAAACGTAAAATCTCCCAAAACGTGGATAATCAAATTTCATTTTCTTAATTCAGACGGTATTCATTTTACTGTCCATTTTTTAATCAATACTATAGAAATCAAGCACGATTATTTTGGTTCTGTATTTAATTTTTCCAAATAAATGGACGATCGTTTCGGCGGTCTTGGCCAGCGATGGCGAACGTGCGCGTGCCAAAAATTCTCAAATATTATTTATCAAACGTGTCAAGCATTTTTTCTTTTACTTAAAAAACTACAATTGCAATCATACTATAAATAGTTTCTTTTTTAATTAGACAATATAAATATTATATTGTTTAATTAATATGCACATAATGCTTTTAAGCACATTTTCCTTTATTTACTCAAAACATTGCTTTGATCACTTTCACATTCAACCAAATATTCTTTAATAAAAATTGTCAATATCGGCATAGTAATATAAGTATATAATGATATAAGTTCGACCTGTGTCAAACATCTTCATTATTGTAGGAGTTCAGAAATCACAAAAACATTGTCTAAACTGAAATTAAAATTTCTATAGGAAACTAATGCATTATATTAGTGCGAAGTAATACTTTTCCTTGAGACACGTATTAAATAAATTTATGATAAAAAATTGCAAACAAAAAATTTATTTCTACTGTCAGATATTTCGTTAATTTGTTAAAAAATTGAAAAATTGTTTCGAAAAATATTTTTCAATAGCATTGAGATCAAATTACGCTACTGAGGAATTCAGGAGAGTTCTTATCGTATCATTTCATTTTTTCTTATCTCTATCATTCTACGCTCGAATAAATATAAGCAAAGAATATAAATAAATTGTACGTTTCCTAGAAAGCGCCTTCAAAAAGGAAGTTTAATCCGTTAAACCTAAGGATAATTGTGCCTCCGTCACGTGGGCCGAAAGTGGATTAAAAATTTACGGGATATTTTATATAAAAGGGTTTAGGGCATTGTCTCATACCTGTTCCACGTTTTGATAAAGAGAGTGTTTGAAGAACATAACATTTATATATATTTATGTAAATCTTTTTACCATTACCATACTTTTTACATTATTAAAATTTTCGTTATACGCTACAATATTTTTATTTTATAATGATCACATATTTTGCTTTGTCCCTTTCTAGATTAATTTTTTAACGCCCACACAAACAACAAATGCATAAAATATCTCTTTGCGCATTTAGGGTAAAAAAAATTATTGTGACGAAATTTGCACACGCGCAGTTACACATTGCGGGTATGCTTGCAATGCTAAACAGCATGTAGCGGGTCATGTAGCGAAAATGCGAGACCACGAAATGCACTTAGAATTAGTGTTCTATTATATCATAATATAATAATTTCGTTTGAATTCACGGCTTTAAAAACGAAATTACACGGCTAGAGAAAGACTAAAACCTGGGTCGCGCGGACAGAAATGCGGTAGCTACGTGACAGCCACTACCGCTTGTCCTTAGTCCGTCAAAAATATACTTTATAATATATTACACACTAGCCCTACACTGGTAAAATATCACGGAACCTAATTTGAATATTATTTATTTATATTTGTACTAAATAAAAATACTGTCAAACGTAAGAGGCATAAATTAATGCAAAATATGAATACCGTTAATTTATTCTAAAACATAAATTTATATTATATTTCTGACGAGCCGTAGACAAACGATGGTTGCTATGTCGGCTAGTAGCCGCACCGTGGTTGGCGCGTTAGAAGTTCGAGACATTCCCCAGCCGTGTTATTTTCGTTTATTTTTTCTTTTCTCAATTTGGTTTTTTGTCGTGAATTCCAGGAACTGACAGACTTACGGGACAGACAGACTATGAAATTATTATATTTAGATTATGAGCATGACTTAACTAAGACGCGAACCATTAATTTACATTAATTACATATTATGTTTACAGAGAATTATATGATAAAATGTACATATTCATTATTGTATATGTATAGACAATTTAATTATAATTAGTAAGTAATAGGTACATTTATATATATAATAATAAGTAATATATAAGTAAAAGTAATTAAAAGTAATACTAAAGTAATAATAATAAGTTAGTCATAGGTATAATTACTTAATTTATTTTTGGCATCTGTGTAGTTTTGAGTATTGTCCGATCGTTTTTTTATTAATTTTAGCTCTTATCAGGGATACAATCAAAAAAATTATTTAATTTCGTCACATGTTCGAGTACAAAGGTTACCGTGAATATTATACGCATTACATAAATCATGCAGGCAAAAATAAAGTATATGGCGTTGCTACGTTTCTCATATTTCCGCAGAACGTATTTGTTCGGAATCCAAAATTTGCATTTAATTGGACGACCGCGGTATCGGTTTACGAGGGTGTAATACGGAGGTTACCTACCACCCTATGGTAAAAGGATTCATAATGGGGGTTTTTATGGTAATTTTGCGGTATCCTCGGCGTATTTATATTGAAAAAAGCATTTAAAAACATTCAATATTTTAATATATCCGCAGTAGCCCCTAAATACAGACCTACCGATCAACAGTGGTAGCGTCTTCAACAGCGTAGACTAGATTTCATTTAAAAATTAACCTGGATAAAATATAAAATATAGTCGATTTCAATTAATGTATATTATAGATATCTCACAGAGACGAAACTGTATTTATTATGGGAAAGTAGGTATAGAAGTCATTTGGGTGTACATAGGACTTATGACCTATCTTTATGGTTGGCTTAAGTGATCACTTTACACAGTTGTAACATTCACCATTTCCACCCATGATAGAATATACCATGTTTATTCATTTTTTTGGAAGTTGTATATATGTTCAAATTGCGTGGAAAGCTTTCACATATGAGTTGTAAGCGCCTTTCCATGCGGCCTCATAATAAATACAGTTTCGTCTCTGTGAGATATCTATAATATACATTAATTGATTAATAATGTCTCTGTGACATAAATCCAGCACTGTTCTGAAAGATTTGAACAAACTCAAAATATTCTGAATAGTCGATTTCATTTCTTTGAGACACACACTTGAGATGGACCAATAAATACATTTGGCCCAGTTGACCAAAGCGAGCGTAAAGTTAAATAATACCTAGGTTTATCTAGTTAACATAGTCAACAGTTAACTAGATAAAAGATATCAAAGTTTACATTTTTTTAGTATTTCTTACTTATCTCTTGAATAAAACTACTGTGGGGAGAGAGTGACATTTTTGCCAATTTGTCGACACATACGTTTCCCTGGATTCCCTGAAGTGCAGGAGTGTATCTACATGAAAGAAAGACACATTTTTATTGTTTATGTGACAATTTAAATACAAAAACTTTGAACAGATAAAATCATTAGTTAGCCAAACTTTTATACCCCGCACAAATGGAATCAAAAGTTGCTTTAGAGTCGGAAAATATTACAATTCTATCAGTACTCTAGGGCTTTTTGACGGTCAAAAATTCCCCAGTAAAAGATTGAATTGTTTGAAGGGCTAAACAAATATTAATAATCGATTATTTGCGTTATAACGATACTTATGATAGCTTTGATTTTTTTTTAAAGTATAAAAATGTGATTTTTATTATTAATATTATTAATAAATAAAGCATTAACTTTTTGATTACACATTATAAAAGAGTGTTAGTTAAATTTGTATAAACAACTACCAGATTTAAGGTCTATCAATTTCGGGACGTACCCGTCTCTTCTGCAGGACCAACACTACACTACTATGTTCACAATACTATACACTATAACCGTACTATTGTTAACTTCTCACCAATATTTATCACATGCTTGTTAATCTTGTCAAGGACAAGCATGCACGAACTAGCCTTCAGAACGATCAGGAATCTACGAGGAATAGAGAGAGAGAGGGGGCGGGATCTAATGTGGGTGTTACCAAATATTTTGTGAAAGTTAAGTTAAGCAAAGGGCTGTACGGAAAATCACGAAATTAATTTAAAATAAATTTAAAATGTGATGAATATTGGTGAGAAGTTAAAGTTATACTATGGTTTTGGTGTATAGTATTGTAAACATAGTAGTATAGTGTTGGTCCTGCAGAAGAGACGGGTGCGTCTCGAAACCGGAAGACCTTAAATCTGGTAGTGGTTTATACAAATTTAACTAACACTCTGTTATGTGATTTTTAAATATATAAACGACTATAATGTTTTTGTATATAGTGTACTTCGGAATTTGTGACGCTCATACATTCGACAAATAAAATAGGTACAAGAAAATATAATTATTTGGATTATTATTTTATATTTATTGTGGGTATTATAATAAAATACAGTTCCCACATTTTTTCAGATAGATTTCACTCATGTGATAAAAGCAGTATTAAAAATGTCCTTAGATTTTCACGGCCGTTCAGAATCTTCTATGTATTATTTTCTGGGATGTTCTGCCGTGTATATGTGACCTCTCTGGCCAACGCTTCGGATCCCATTGCTGGGTCCATCATCAGGATCCTGATGATAGACCCTGCAATGGGATCCGAAACGTTGGCCTGAGAGGTCACATAAACACGGCAGAATATCCCAGAAAACTATGCATAGAAAAAATCATGACTGTTAATAAGTTATATAAAATACACCAGCTGCCATTTTACGCCCACTAGATACTGTTGACTTAAATTTTTTGTTTCTCCTTGTGAGACCCAATACTGCTTTAATCCTTTATTAGATAAATCTTGTGTGGAGGACACACATTACATATTCAATACTACGCCAATTGTATCCTACAAGCGCGTTCGCTCAAAACCGCACCCTCATATTGTATCTCAATCTCCTTTAGAAGAGCTCCGAAATGTATATAAATACGTAGGGAAAGATAAACTGGACTTACAAAATATGCGACAGACGTTTGCATTAATTTTTGTAGGTAACTACACTAGAGGACCGATTATCAAATCCTTCAAATCCATTATAATAAGATGTTCTATATACTCTTTAGTTTTCACGGCCATCAGAAAACAATGAATTTAATTAAGCTGAATTATAAAATTCTCATAGATATAAAACTATTTATGTGAAAAACATAAATATTTTTTAGACCCATATGTGCTGGCTTAAATGATCACTCTACATAATGCAACGTTCTGCAATTCTGTTGTAAGAACATCCACCCATTATCAAATTTTTGAATTTTCTAAAATTTATCCATACATGTTCCATGTCTAAAAACCTTTTTTTTATCTGAATGGAATACGCTAGAGTCATCTGTAGTCTATTCTGCGTTTTGCGATATTTGTCAGTTTTTGTTGTTTTATTATTCAATTGAATACTAACAGTGATTTTTTTAACAAAAATACACGCAATTTTGTTGCGTTTATTTGAAATATGTGTGTATGTGAAAGTGTATCATATTTATGCGTTATGAGTGCAATGTCCCGTCGTGTGCCGTGCCGTGCAGCAAAATATACCACACAGAAGAAGATTATTAGGTAAGCATCAAATAATAATAGTAGTGTTGTCTCTAATAAACAAATAAAAATAAATTATTATTTTTCGTATAATGTTGCGCTGGCAACAATATCGGAATTGAAAAAAATTTTTTTTTTACTTAAACGATAAAAAAATCATTGCATTACGACAATTACGATAAAATAATATGAATGTGTGCGTTTTTTTTAATATACGCATGTTTTCATGGTTTTTTTGTAAAAAGAAAAATCACAAAAAATTCAGAAAATCTTTGGCCTTGGTGATTTACTTTTATCTATGTTTTTTTGGCCCTCAACAAGTTTTAACTACTGATTTATTAACTAATCAATGAACAAAGTCACTTAACACTATTAACCTTAACGCTCTTCTTTAAATTACACTATTTTGCAACAAATCACTCGTAAACAGTACTTTATTATCGCTGGAACACTTTATTTAACATTCACTAGAACACTTCATCCAATTCTCACGTATTTATCGCTTATTTCGCTAATTGGGATTATCGCACATGGCTATCATGGCCTTGCGACTTACAGCCGACTTCGCACGGTTTTCGCCTGTCAAACGCGGAGACTCGACAAAGACCTGCACCGCGGCCGGCGCTGTATTTATATCCGAAAGTGCTGGTACTTCGTGCTTTCCGGATCATTATAGTGGCTCGTGGCTTCTACGCTTTTCTAGGCGTTTCTCGAATGTTTCTGACGCCTTACGAAGGCCTTACATCACCCTAGGCCATTCTCGATTTTCGATAGTGTGACAAGTGACACAGCACCGGGGGTTCGGACAGGGCGTAGGTTAATTCTTTTTAGCATCTCGTTACAGTATTGCATAGACGAGTGATTAATTGCGAAATAGTGAAATAAAATAAAAGTGTTTTAATTGAATTGGTGTCTTATGACATTGTGAATTTATTTAAATAATATATAAATCAATAATTATATTTTCAATATTATAATTATTTTATACATGACGGAGGAATGCTTACAATATGAAATCCATATTTGCTATACTTACAGAGATATTCATATAATTAGAGGCAGTGCCAATTCAGTTTACAGTATCGGAGAGCAAATATTAATTGAAGATGACGTCATAAAGGATCTGTCACTACCTACTTTTTCCAATGGCATTTCTTGCATCTGGAATGGGCTTTGAATTGAAGACCTTCCCAGGTCTGTGCAAATCGTATCGGTGACTTTTCACTCATGAATTCTTCGTGATGTCCTCATGTTTGGTAAAATAATTAAATTATTTGAAGGTTTGGAAACATAAAGGTGAGAATAGACTCTTCAACTATGTTTAATCTCTCTGTCATCGAGGCTTTATTCCATGAAAAATGCTAATATCAAAAGTTAACTATTTCAATCGAAAATATACTTGCGTATGTTAGTTCAATGATTACGTACGAAATATTTAATCTCATTACCAGCTGCGAAAAATCTATGAAAATATAACAAAACAGCCACACAATACCATTACACATATCTAGGTGTCAAATATTTTCAATAACTAACCAATGAATATAAGAACTAAAGAACATTATACAAAATTCAAGAAAAAACATAAAACAAACAGAATATAAAAAAAAATTAAAAAAATAGTTAGTATTATAAAAAATAACGATACTCCGAAATAATTGAGGCACTAATATTTATCTTATGATGTATGTATTTCTCTACACTGTTCCATTATTAACTTATGGATACTCATTCAATCATGCTCTTTTGCATCATACTCCTGTCCCCAAACACAAGTATTACTTTACTGGGGACACTTAAACATGTATAAAAAATGTAATATTCAATGTAAAATGTATATAATATTTTTATTTTCAATTAAGAAATTTCAATTTCAAAAAAATATATTTTCCATGTTCATGAAAAAAGACTACAGATATCCCTAGCATAGTGCATTCAAATAAATAAAAGATTCTCAGATTTGAACGTATATAGAAAGTTCAAAATTTGTTAATGTGTGTATGTTCTTATGATGGAATTGTTGAACGTTGCATTGTGTAGAATATTCACTTAAGCCACCTCATATAGGTTTTAAGTCCTGAGCCACCGTTTAAAAAAACTTCCACGCTTGTTTTTAATATTCATAACTTCATCACTGTGATACTTCAATAATTTATCTTAACATTTAATATCATTTACTTTTTCATTTTCAATATACGGCCACTGGCTAGTGGCCGTAGTTTTAACATGATAGAATAATACCAAAACACATATTTTTAAAACTATTTAAAACTATATCTATAAAAAAATTAATTATAAAACAAAGTAAATACTTTACTTCAGTTGATAGTTAATTCTTGAAGAGTAAGTCGCCTTCCTTAATGTTGGTATAATTTATTGGTCAAGTTGGAGTTTTTTGGTTAAATTATTATTTTCAGAATACATCACACCGGAATTTATTCTCAATGGATATTTTAATATAGATTTTACGATAATTTAATATATTTAATATTAGAATACATATTATTTAAATACGAATCATGTAATGTAAAAAATATATTTATGTTTTTTTTTATTTACCAAGAGGCCGAATTACAGAAGTAAAACACATCACAAACCACCCAGGCTTGAATAAATCACATAGATTATCTGTGACCCCACAGTGAATCGAACCCGGAACCCTCGATGTGGAAGGCCAGTGACATACTCACTGGCCTACGAGGGCCGCCATATGTTAATATCAATTATTATACTTTATCATATCAAAAAAATCTGTGATTTAAAAAAATATACGGACAGCATTCGATCGATCTTTAGGTTAACAAAATAGTTTCGGCACCCGAAACTACTACTTAGTTATGTTTTATAGCAAATTGAAGAAGAGAACTTTACAATATTTACAGCAAAATAACTTGTTACGAAGAATGAACTTTATACGAACGTTAAAAAATATGTTGTTTCCGTAATGTCTATTGAATTCACGGGAATTCAACTGAAATCAAGTAGGCACTAAAAGTAAATTTGTATCATCCCATTTATCTGAACTGCCTTAACTGACATCGTCGAACAGAGTCATTCAAAAAGTTTCCCCTGAGGCGTTCGTTGCTCCATCTAAAATTTATATGTGCGGCAAATTCTCCAAGTGTATTTTCCTGCTTCGCACTCAATATATTATTATAAACCTATTTTTTGCTTATTCTGCTGTGGAATACAAATATTGTTCCATGTTACCATAAACATTTTTATTTGCATTGTTTATTATTATTTCATGCTTTTTTTATTTATTAGATCCCAAAAGAAAATATACAATATATAATATATATTACATACATTATAAGTATATTAAACCTATAAAGGTATATATATATACCTGTACATAGGTTCGGGAGATGAGAAGTTAGACATGTGTAATGAATGATTTGCACACGACTAAAACTCAAATAAAAACAATATAAAATTGTAACTAGTGACTAATATCTAGCTTTCAAAATAGTGACTCGAATAATAGTTGTATGATGATTACAATGTATATTTATAAGTATATCAGATGTTCATGTGTTTCGATTGTCCATTTTTTTATTTTGTTTTTAGTTGACTTGTTTACTTCGGTTACAATTTTTAATTCGGTGGGTAATAGATTAAAGTATTTAGTAGCTGTATATAAGGGACTTTTACAGTAAATTGTTTTTGTAATTTTGGGCCCTTGTTTAAATTTATGTCGGGATCTACCATAATAGTTACTACATTTTTGAGTATATTCATTAAAATAATACTTCAAACTGTCTAGAACAAACTGTTGTCTAACATTTAATACAAAACTTTGCCCTAATCCTATTTTTTTAATATTCTTTTTTGCATATCGAATATTGGTTTGATAGCGTTTTTGTAGCCACCGCCCCACGCAACGATGCCATAGTTAATGGTACTTTCGAACAAAGCATGGTATAACATTTTTAACACTTTAGAAGCTAATAAATTTTACGGATCGTTATTATAATTCATTAATTTTCTGTCCCACTAAACTAAAAGCAGTAAATAATAATTTATAAAAAATTATTTTTTTGTGGTTTTGAATACTTTGAGTCATATTTTTCCTTTTTGATCAACTTATTTGCCATATTTTCATTAAAATATTAAAATGTAAGCGTTTTAAATGTGCAGTATAAACATCTAGTATATGCAACATGTAGCTTATTTGCAGTTTTAAAATTTAAACTATATTAAAATACCTAAAATAATAAATAAAATAAAACTTATCTGTATTAATTCATTCACATTGAAGTGAATGTTGAAGTCCTCTGGCGTACAGAAAAAGACCAAAGAAGTGCTGCGTCTATGGAGACAAGAAAGCTGGAGTATCTCATACATATGAGCGGACCAAAATATAGTCTAAACCAACTCATCATCCAGGGAAATATAAGTGGTAAAAAACGCGTAGGAAGACGCCCCATCTCACGGCTGCGTAACTTGAGTGACCGGTATAAGTGTAACTCGACTGAGTTGTTCCGTGCGGCGGTAAATAAAGTCGTATTCGGTAGAATTATTGCCGACTTCCTTCCGATCGGAAAGGGCATCATTATAATGATAATTATAATAAGAATAATAAGAATTGATATTACTTCTTTGGAGGTGGATGAGCCCTCCGGTTTTAGATAGAGTTGAACTCAAGGGTCACCACTCCGTTTGTAGAGTCGGAGATCTCTGCTGCGGTTGATGATGAAAAGTCGCGATGGTTTGACAGAATTTATTTGATTACAAAAACACAAGTTATAAAGAATACAGTAGTGTACAAAGGTTACAAGTGAAAGCGTGACGTTCGAAGGTATGACGGCAAGGGTTTCCGCTGTATCCGAGAAGCCCCGCTGGAGTGAGATGGTTTGTTCTGCGGGCGCGTGCTTATATAGTCATTCAGAACAAAGGAATCGGGGGTGTTATGATTTCCTCTTTACTCGACCGCGCGTGTGGGTATTTAGCTTAGATCAGCGAGGTGCGTTTCGTCACTCCGATAGTCCATTTCCTCTGCTATACCTCGCCTTTGTACTCGGTCATCGGTCTGGCTTACATTTGCCTTGCTCAGCAATCTTGTCTCAACCTCTGCATCGCCACCACACTTCTTAGGTCTATGGAATGAAAAACTTTTCTCAAGTTTGACGTGACAAGATTCAAATAATAATGATAATGAAATTATAACTAATTACACCTTTCTCTATTTTGAACTATTTTAGATTCACGTGTTACATGTTACAGTAATTATAAGTCTAATGAAATGTGTGCGTCTAATTACTATATTTTTGTTATTAACTTTATTTGGTTTATGAATTAAAACTTTATTAAGCTTTGGTAATTTAATTCATGTCAATCACAATACGGCTATGTCTAATTAGAAACATGTTTAACCCAAATTACTTTGGATGATGTTTATAGTAATTAATGTTTACATTCACACAGTAAATTTACAAGAAAATCCCAATTATTTCTTCTATTTAATAGTCAACTGTAACTCAATTTATTTTTACTGTAGACTTTCTACAAAAAAACTAGGGCCGCATGTCTAGCCCTCTACTTTATGATGTTAGTCCTTGAAAGTACATTTCATTACATCTTCACATTTCATCAAATATTATAATAATTTATATGTTTAAGCCGAGAGAAAAGAAAATATATGGAGCGAAAGTTTTATGTATGAAAACACCTAGATAATAATTTAAAATAGACAGTGATTTATGATGATTTGCTTTTTTATATTCTAGGCTTTATATTTTAGTTAGAGGTTTCTGGGATATTTTACCATGTACGTGTGTACGACCTTTCTGTATGGAAATTTACCAAACTTACTAAAACCAGCTACGAATAAGCCATAATTGTTATTGTTTAAGTTTAAAGTATTAAAAAGATTTTTTAATAGTTAATCAGATGTGCACTTATTTTAATCAGTTTTTAAAAAATATTAGTGTGATTAAATTAAATTTTTGACGACTAATTTTTGATGAAATGAATATTAACTCAAAACCAATTCCATTATTTTCGCCAGCAAATTAAAAGTAGACGTCATAATACAAGTCCTGCTTTCATCATCATCAATGGCTCCACAGCCATGGTGGGCCTTGGCTTCCTGTAACATCTCCATATTCCTCTTTCCTGACATGTACTCCTCCAATCCCTGGTGCTTATGGTTTTCGTGTCTTGCTGCACTCCATCCAGCCATTGGAGTTTGAATCTGCCAACACTGCATCTACCTTGGGTTTGTATGGAGAAACGTTTTTGGCATTCTCTCTTCACTCATTCTTTCTACGTTCCCTGCCCATCAAAGCCTTTCTATTTTGATAATTTGTATTATGTTGCTTATGGTTATGGTTATGGGCTCATTATAAATATTGTAGACTTTTCTTTTTATATTTGGTCCTCTAAACTTCATTTATCTGTATTGAAACGAATATTTTTTTTGTGTGTTTTTCTTTCAAATACAAGGAGAGATATTAACAAAAAACGGATAATATGTCTCTCGTTGTATTTGAAAGTAAAAAATACTCAGGTTTTACTTTAAGGATATTATCTACTTATAATATCGCTAATTAATTACATATTTTAAAAAATTACGTGTCTAACGGCAAAATAAGAGAGGACGGACTAAGGAAATGTTCGAAAGACACTCTTTATCTGAAAAAAAAATGGCACAGACCACCAAGATGCGAATCCCTAAAATAACTGAAATAGTTAGCAAATAAAAGGAAAATGACGAAGATTCATTCCTTAGAATCTCTCTGTCCAGCGTGTGTAAATATACGTCGTGTTTTCAAGAACAGAGCTCCTTAGCCATACTATGATATAAACCTTTGAAAAAGCCAACCTCTCAGATGAAATCTACGGTGGTATGTAGACACATACCACCGAAGAAGAAGAATATAAAGATATTTAAACTTAAAAAGTATACTCATATTTTGAGTGCTTAGAGAGAAGGGGCCTACATCATATTCTTAACAAAAACAAAGGCTGTGTGGGTGAGGACTAGCGAGTCTCACGGAGGGGAGGAATTCTGTAATCGGATGCTGTAACAAGATTAAACACGGTGATCTTTGACAAACGATTACTCTGCAACACCGCCGTCGCGATGTTTGGCTCATTTTTATATCATTTTGATAAAATGATTCTAAAACACAAAAGCATGCTTTCAAAATTCGTTATCAAATGTCAAATTGACACAGTTTTTCAGATAATCATATTCATATACCCGAGTCCAAGTAGCCCTGTTTTGTTGCCGTATGTATAGAGGCGCTTTTGCTACTAATCCGCGCATATGAAGTGTTTATTATTTCTGTATTTATTGTTTGCCTGTAAGGCACTCTGCAAATAGCATTCTTATGTTTATTTCTACGTAATATGATGTTGGACTTCTGTTAATATATGTTTATATATATATTTATATATATGTTAATATTAAGATTTTCGCGGGTAAAAGATGTAGGATTATTTTCTAGGATAACCCGCGTATTGTAGTCTTGAGAAAGACTGTTATATTGTACCCATAATAATAATTACCAGATCACAAAGTAAACTCAGCAATTAGCCTCGCATTAGGCTTCACTTGGATCTCGACTTCTGGAGTGAACGGGTGTGCTTGCCATCAATTCAAAACAGAACTCGAAATACAGCAAATATAAAATAGGCGCAAAATCCCTTTGAAAATGGCCAGTGCTATCTGTCCGAAACGTTGGGTACAATATAACAGTCTTTCTCAAGACTACAATACGCGGGTTATCCTAGAAAATAATCCTTCATATATTTATATATATAGAGTAAAGAGAGAGATAGAGATAGAGAGAGAAAAGAGAGAGAGAGTAGATCGAGATAGGAGAGGTGATAGATATATATATATAGATAGATATTATATAGAGATATATTATTGGATTGAGTGAAGTAATAATATATATAATATTTTATTACAAAGATACCTTGAAAATATTTACAATTCATTTTTTTTGTATGTATATACCTCACCAAAAGAATTACGAATCTTGTGTGTGGTGAGGGATAACCACTTACAATCATATAGGTAGGTAATCTAATTTATTAGACAATTTGAAAGGTAATATATTATTAAATCTTAATTAACAGTATAATACAATAATACAATACACTCAAATAAATAATAATATAGAATAAGTAGTCAAAAGAGACCAAACTCAATCACAAAAGACAATTCTACAATAAATGAGAACCCATTCGGCTTCACTGGGGGAGCATGGACACAAGTCGCAACCGCAAAACGTTCACCGTCATGCAAAATAAATTGAACAAATCAAGCAATTGTACAGGTATCTTCATTGATTCGAGGGAATTACTCGACAGTATCTCCCACGAGCAACTCGTATATTTGATACTCTTCGCCTGGCATTCATTCCCACGTTGTTCTACCGTAAAATTTAAAAGTCAGAATCTTACATTCATACCGGAATAGTACTATTTTCATTAAAATATTAATACAGTTTTAACTTCAAAAATTTGATATTTAGTACGCACACTGCCAGTATGAAAAAACACTAGCAAAATAGAGTAGTAGCGAGACCCGAAAATTATTTTAAAATACATGTACGTATAGAATTATTCCGCACATTATTTATTTAGTCACTCGAATAAAAAATAATTTTCAGAAAATTTCGAGTAAGTTAAAAATGTTCAAAAACACGATACTGGATTTTATCCTCAAGTAATGGATCAAGATACATTATAAATGTCCCATATAGACGAAGATATTTTATATATGAGAAGGTAGCTATGGAAGTTTTTTTTTTTGGACCATAGGGTCTATGACCTGTCGTAAAGCTGACTTAAGTAATCACTTTACGCAATGTTACGTTCACCAATCCCACTTCACAGGTATAAAACAACCACATCTATCAAAACACAAAAAAATTATTACCAATAGGTCATAAGCCTTATGAACACCCAAAAAAAGATTTTTGTACCTACTTTCCCAAACAAAAAATTGCTTCGTCACTACAAGACATCTATAATGTATCGTGGTTAAAACATAATGTGTGCATACATACATACACATTAAAAGTGCATACAGAGTAAAACAGAGCTAGTTCAGGTGGATTTCTGTCTTGATTATGAGTCGAAATGTTCAAGCGTTATGCAATAACAATATTTGCATTTTTTCCAATATTTCTGAATTATTTTTTACAAAAAGTATCATTACAGTAACTTATATCGATTACGAAAATTTCATTCGCTTCAATAAAAGTTAAATAAAATAATAAAAACCCTGAAAAAATTCCAATTGGAATTGAGAGCTTTTTATCATTTTATTTGACTTGTATTAAAGGGAATGAATTTTTCATATTATATATAAGTTACTGAAATTATAGTCCAACGTTTTGCAATAAATAAGTCAGAAATGTTGATGTCGCAAAAAATTTGATGTCGCATATCTCCTTAACTATTGATTGGTTGATTAACTATGGTCATGGTTGCTTGAACTTTTCCGACTCATAATCAAGACAGAAATTCATCTCTAAAGTATTGTGGATATATGAATATAAAGTAGCTCTGTTACACTCTGTACTGTAGCACTCTGTATATGTACATGTATGAATATATATGTATTTAAAATAATCTATGCATCTCGCTACTTTGTACTATTTCACTATTTTGTTACTGTTTCTTGATAATGGCAGTGTGCCTACTATATAACATAAGTTTAATAATATTATAATATAGAAGGCGCAACAGAAATCTCATACCAACCTCTTTTATAAAGTTTATATATGAGTGTATGTGATGGTGGTATATACATATACAATTCTTTAATATAGCAAATATAGCAAATGGTTTTTATGGAAAAGATAACACTTATTCTCATAGATCATACGTGGAGTATAAAAGCAAATGCAGAAAATGTCCAAAAATTTAAAAAAAATTGTTTTGATTGCAGCCACCGAGGATCACAAATTAAAAAAATGTAAATTCTAGATTTTATGCATCTATCCTCGATAACTGCATTTTTTTATTTTTTTTTATTGCTTCCTTTGCTTTTACACCCCACATACCACACAAATGAAAATCTCGTTATTACGGCCACTACCGGGAGGCATTTTATATAAACTAATGATTTAAAAATTACCGCGTTAACCGATAAGTCATCTCATAAAACGACTTAGGTGCTCGCCTCAGTAGGGCAGAATAAGAGAAGTCCCAAAAGTTGCAAAGTCATTAGGACCGCCCACAATGGATTCCATCCGACTTCTGTTCACATCCACGCAGCCTTCCTTACCTTTAATTAATCTGTGTTAACATTTTGTCTCGAGATTTATTCCACCCGCCTGTCAAGATTTGTATGAGTTTTGGAAAGTAATGGGCACCAACACAGCATATTAGTTACCCGAATATTCTTGTGGTAGGTATAAGCTTAATATATTTCACTACTTTTCTTCTAAGAGAACAGTATTTTTTCTTCATTTTCACCGGATTTGTTGTGACCCGTATCCACGGAAAGAAAAATCTCAGAGATTTTCTTGCAGTAAATCTCAATACCATGTATTGAATTAATTAATCAATTAGAAAGACATAAAGAAAAATCTAATCCACGAAAAAATATTTGGCTGCTACTAGAATTCGAACCAGGGATCTCCTCCTTTCCGGGGCAATATAGCGTAATTGGATAACGCGCCTACCCCGGAAAGGAGGAGATCCATGGTTCGATCCCGGTAGCAGGTAAAAATTTTTTGATAGATTTGATTTCTCTGTGTTTTTCTAATTGATTAATTAATTTGATTCTAAATTTCACGGAACTTTGTACTGAAAATTTGGCATCTTCATAATAAGAATGTATTCTTGAATATAACCATGTACTGGATGAACATTAAATTTGGTGAAAAACATAAACTATGTTCACAATATTTTTTGAGTATACGTGTGCAAATTTTTAAGAACACGTTATTTCTGGTGACAGGATAACACAACAATAAAGTAAGCGAGGTATGTTAATACTGTATATACGACTTTTTGAATTTTACAGATGTGTGGTCGATAATGGGTGGAATTGGTGAACATTACACTGCGTAAAGTGATAACATAAGCTAGCCAAGGCCAGATCGTAAGCCCTGTACATGCCCAAAAGGAATTTCAAACATTCTTTCCCATATAAATAGCAGTCAAAAATTAATCTTAATAAACTTTTTTATCTTCACTAATAGGATCTATTATAACAGGATACGTGCCTCTACATACCACACGTACAACAGAAAATAGAGCTAACTTGGATCACCAGACGCGAATCTTAATCACTAGACTAGACCAACAAGCTTCTCTTATTTAATCTAACTCTTCCGTAACAAAAAAAACTGTAATTAATATAATTAATATAAATTAACTTTGTTTAAACCACTTAATTATTGAAAAAAATCAACATGTTTCAAAGCCAATGGCTTCTTCATCCAAAAAAAAAAAAAAAAACTGTGCTTACATTTTATCATACATTACCTACTTGGTTTTATTTTCTATGTATTTGAAATATTGTAATAACACTAATAAAACAGGGCATTTAGAAATCTTATACAAAAATATTTTACTTTACAGTATAAGTCCAGTTTAATTTCAAGTTAATCCAAAAATGTACATTTTGATAAGCATCCACTTAAAGAAGTCGAAGTATTTTTTAAGGTGGGGGTTCATTATTTTAAAAACATCTTCAAAAGGAATCGAACGGAAGCTCCGGCCATTCCCAACACCGACCCTCATGGCCGCCAGGCACGCGAGTCTTCGCAACTTTCAACGACAGACAAATGTTAATTTATTTCCACAATTTCGATATTCGCCTACGCTCTGCCCTGTAATCAAACGCAAAGATAACCCTTAACGAAATTTTATAGATGGCAGTAAATTTAATTGTCTTTACTCAAACTGTGAATTATTTTCAAAATCATGGTAAGCATTTCTCTTTGATCCAACAACGATGAATATTAATCGAATTTCGTATTTGAACACGTGATAAAACTATGAAATTCAAGTAGGTTTTGGTTTAAAAAACGTTATTTTAAATATGTAAACCGCAAATTATGGAAAAACAACAATTCAAAATGTATAAAATTTACAGGAGATGATTTTTTAAATTTGTAAAAATTTCAATGGATACAAAATCGGTCAGTTATTGATTTTATTTTTTTTTAAATGTAATTTAAACAAATTTCGCTCAGGTGGTTTGGGCATGTTGAGCGAATGAATGAGGAAAGAATGGTAAGAAAGATATATAATGTAAGTGTTAATGGCGCCAGAAAGAGAGGGCGACCACGGAAGACGTGGCATGACTAGATTAACCAGATACTGGAAGATGGTCCTGTTAGAAGCTTCAACAACCATTGAGCTTGCATGCGAAGATGTATGAACGTAGATGAAGCAAAAGTTGTATGTCAGGACAGAAGAGTATGGCGCTCTATCCTCTCTGCCTACTCCCACGGGGAAACGGCATAATTGTAAGTTAGTTAGTTAGTTAGATTTATTTTACTCCATTAACTTAGCAATGTATTAAGTTACTCCCTAAGAAGAGTTTTTCACTCATATCGTACGATACAAAATATATAAATCTATAAGATTATGCTCAATAACAACATGCACAATTACAATCAACCTCTATTTGTATAATAATTTCTGGTGAAACTATTTCTTTAATCTTTTATTTCTATTAGTTTTGAAGACTGTATCTAGAGATGAGAGTTGTTTGCTAAAAGAACGATACTAATTCT
The DNA here is from genome assembly GCA_016648135.1 of Agrypnia vestita. Taxonomy (NCBI): domain Eukaryota; kingdom Metazoa; phylum Arthropoda; class Insecta; order Trichoptera; family Phryganeidae; genus Agrypnia; species Agrypnia vestita. Next base: position 207,290 of record JADDOH010000485.1, read on the forward strand.
CTCTAGTCATTTTTATTATACATTTTTATTCTATAAAGACATTTATCATGACTTAATCAATTCCGTTATTTTTAAAGCATATACGTGTCTTTTTAAATCAACAGACCTATTTATGTTATAAATAATACATTGTTACTATGAATTTTTTGATTACTTATTTTACAAAATATAGCTGGCCGCAAGTCAACTAAAAATTTAAAATTTATTTTGTAATCTGGCAGTTTTATAAAGGCATAGTTTATACAGATAAAACATACTTCATTTATATATTTACAGATAAAACCTACTTTATTTATATATTTACCTGGTGCCTATTTCTGAATATCCAGGTTACATTCCTGGAATTTTTCCAACGCATTTTTCTTCGACATAATTGCGACAGAATTGCAACTTTATATATATAACTATATCTTTATGACAGATTTATCAAGCAATCTTTATTTGAATAATTTTTGTATCTTTAAGTATATCTTATTTAATTTCTTAAAACAAAAAACATAATATTTTTAATGTTTGTAGCGTTATTTTTGTGGTTGGACATAATTATTAATTTAAATTAATTAAAAACTTTTTATTAACCACTTGAAGTAACTTAACAAGATTCGTCTACCGGTTTCGATATCACTGAATCTTCATCAGGATGGACGCATACTAACTATTTTTTACTTATTTTAGTAAACAAATTCATTTTTGAACGGGGGCATTGCTATAGTTATGGTGAGGGTAATTGACAGGCAGATATGTGGTTACACACACCAAGTTACTCCAAGTGGTTAATACAAAGTTTTTAATTAATTAAAATTAGTAAAACGTATATTTGTAGTGCAAGTTTGACAGGCTTTGAGTGTGATTTGGATTTTTGTGTTTACATTTATTTCCTTTTTCCTCATATTTCACTGAACAAAGCCGTAAAAAATCAAATGATTTGATTGCTTTATTATCTATTCGAAGCTGGTTTCAATACATTAAAATAATTGTTTTATGTATTTTTTTTTAAATTTTCGACATTTTTCTCCTTATTGGAAAATGCGGAAATGTGTCATATTTTTTAATAATTGTAATTTTAAATGGGGATGATGGTTGTGTCCATCGAAAGCGCTTAGGCTTGTATAACTCAAATTAGTGGAATAAAAAGTTGTGTATAAATCATTGTGTTAATCATGAACCTCCACTCTGTAAACGAAACAACGCTTTATTTATTTATAAAAGAAGATGTTACTAAGCAGACTGTATATGAAATAATTGAAAGGAAAACGTTATCTCAGCTAACCTGCCGCAGAATTTTCTTTTTCTTACAAAAATTTCAAAACGATTTTCGACATCCGCGTCAAGGAATTTATGTGATTTCACAAGCACTTACACACCCGATGGTGCCAAGAATGATCGATTATTATGCATCTTGCACTATCGAGTAATAATTTTCGACTGGAAAAAATAGTAAGTAGGACAAGGAGGAAGAAGGTCATTACATAAATGCTACATTATAAAATATATCGATTCGCAACCACTAAGTGTATGTCCCCCACAACGAATCAATATATAGTTAACAAACATTCCCTTATTTTATCTCAGAGAATAGGTATAATTACGACACTCTTTTTATTCGACCCTTAAATTATTGAACCTCAGACTCATGCTTGTACATAATTGGTAATACAGCTATCTTTATAATGTATTCAGACTAACTGTCTTTGATATCTTTTATATTTCCAAAGCCGTGAACGGTCTCAAGACAAACTTCACAAGCGACCTTAGGAAAATTGATTATCCTTGATCATTCCAGGTTTTTCTTTCACACCTTATTCATTTAAATTAATTACGGGGCGGACTAACTGGGAACAAAGAACTTTTCCTGGGGCCTGGAGGCCAATTCAATGCAAGGCCAGAGCCTATCGCTCCGAGCTACTGAATGCCGTAAGCGAAAAAATAAACTTTTGCTAAAATGAGCGTATCCTTAAGAGTAATGAATTATATTTTTTACCTCCATCGCAAAATTTTATTATATTTAATCAAATATTTATTTTAAATAAATTGCAGGTTTTTTAGATTTTTGGGGTTATTTGTACGCTATAAATTTAATTATCCAAATACCTAACTTAATATTAACACTATTTTGATAAAGATAGAGATGGTAAAGTACTTCATGTGTGCGATAATATTGCGCGATTATAGTGCGCATAATATTAAAGCGTAATAGGAGAACCAAAATAACAAAAATGTTGAATGCCCTAAAACTAGAAACAGTAAATCAAAGAATAAAGTATCATGTTTTGGTGCAAATATATAAAATTAAACATGGATTAGTACCGATAGTATGAAACTGAAGAGGGATTTTCTTTCTTACATTACAAGAGGACGCGACAACTCAAGACTACCGAAACTCAAGAAAAACAAAAACACCTCACGAAATTGTTTGATGTACAAAGGTTTAAAATTCTTCAATAGCTTGCCGAAGGAAATTCAAAACACGGTGAATATAAGGAGGTTTAAACAGGAGTGCAAAAATGTTATTATAAAAACTTTTAAATAACTAAATAGATGGAATGCACTATGTTAAACTGAAATCATTTATTAGCACAACATTATGTATGGAACTTAATAAATAAGATAAATAAATAAAGGGGGAAAATTAGATAGATTTTAATCATTAGAAATCGTCCTCCTTACTAATAAAATTCATCAAAATTCGTTATAAATAAATTGAATCAAATGCTCAGTCTTCATTAATATACTCATTATAAAATAATACTAATAAAGCCTATTTGTAGGTATAGAAGACAGATATTTTTTGTTACTTTTACATAAGGTGATGCAACAAAACATTTTTTAAAAAAGTAACCCATAACAACCAAGTTTTTATTATTCTCCCTTTCTTTGTAAAATATAACAACAATTAAAGACAAATTAAAACATATAAAATAAAACTAAACTTACTACATTTTTAATATTTTTCTATATTTCTAAAATATAATTCTAAAATATCAGATGTTTTGAGCTTTGATAAGAAACTTCATGCTATGAAGATTAAATTTTAAAAACATTTGTCGGTTAATTTAGATTTACAAAATTCGTAGTGAAGTACCTTATTATGTGTACCGACGGATTAATTCAAATTTAGAAAATATTCCGCGACGTTATCGGGCCGCCGTCGCTAATCAAACTTTTATAATGATTCCAATTTGAAAAAAGCATTAAAATTTCTAAAAATCCGAAATTATACTATAATTATTAATTTTTTTTTAACGAAAATTTGACAGATCTTTTTGATCGTTGCCACGAGTCTGCTTGCAAAGTTTCAGCTCGATTGGATCACGGGAAAAGGGTCAAAAATCGATCCAAAGTTTTTTCGACGGCAAGCCGGCAAGCAAGCAAGCAGACGCCACGAGTTAATATAAAGGGAGTACAAAAAAGAAACATATTTTTCTGCCATCTCTATGGGAGTTGGAGACTCGTCTATAGAGAAGGAGTATAGGTACGAATTCATAAAAAAAACCTTATATAAACTTTCAGGTAGTAGTAGGAATATGCATTAATCTAAGTAATATAAAATAATGATTCAATTTGCAGAAATATATATTTAGTAGGAAATAGAATTAGATTTATAATTCTGTTTTTATTTAACGATTGGTGTGGAAAGTGCAGATTTGGTGGGAGCTGACCATCTCAAATAGTTTCATGATCATTTTTTTTTTAAATAGAGATGTGAACACGGAATTCGTGTCACGTCAATATTCTTACTATTTTTAAATTAAGCTTAACGCTTCAAGTGTCAAGTATGTGGCCGTATACATGTTTCATGGTTTCAATTAAAATTTATTCTGATCTTATTTTTCTGATTATAAGGGGGAGATTAATTATTAAAAAATTTAATACCAACATCATTTTTTAGAGATTTCGCACATTTAAAGCGCCCTTGAAGCGTATCTTACGCAAAAACGGCTCTTAATAAATTAGCTTAAACATAAACATAACTAAAATGATTTTGAGTTGTGGTAAATTTAATTAAATTTGATGCCTTAATTCTAGCAATTGTGTAAATTCCTTTAAAATTCCAAGAAAACAACAAGATTACGATATGACGGGAAATACAATACAATTGTTATTCTGAAAATTATTTACAGTCAGTAATATGATAGAAGCACTTAAAGTGGAAATTAACCCTAATGTGTCAACAATAAGTTAAATTGTAAAAATAAATGTTTTAACAACAAATAAGGAGAGAAATATCCCAACATTAAAATCATTAAGCATTCATTCCTGCATAAAAAGTATATAGGCTTAATTTTAATATTTTATTTTAATAATTTAAATACCCGTACTAAAATTTTATAAATGCCCCAGCTTAATATACAAGTCTGAAGACAGTTGTGACAGGCTAAAACCGATACGTTAAAAAAAGTGGAAAAAATTAAAAAAAAAACTTTATGAATCACCTCAAAAAATAGAATTGATTTTTTCTGTTGTTGTACGTGACTTTAAAACAAATTAGATGAATCAAATAGAATTACAATTACAAATAGAATCGGAGACATGTGTTGTAATGATCCTTTAATAAGTCTTTATTATTTGGAGATCATTGTTAATCTATGAATCTTTTTCTTCTTTCACACCCTCAAACATTGTCACTCCATCCTACGTTGTGTAGTCTACTCCATCACTCTTCAGGTCGTCACTCCAACCGCATTTACAGTCGGTTTCTGCTTGTTCTGCCTAATCACGGAAGCTATTGCAAAGCCTCCAAGTTGGCCTGTTGTCAGTGAGATTCGCTACCCGATCAGCCGGATATCTATTAAATACCGACAAATGGTAGTTTAAACTGACATTTCAATACAACTTGCATCAGCGAAATCCTTTAAATTAATTACATGACATAAATATAAACCCACTATTAAAATACATAATCCTCGATATAACAATGTCTGTCACTAACTCTACCAGGTGACGTAAATAAAGATGATGTAAAAAAAATTTAATGTAACCGTCACTAAAGCTAATGGAGCAAATTTTGAGGTACAAAAAGCAAAAAAAGTGATATTATTACATTACGAATGAGTAATGCAAGCATCTCCAATGGAGATTGATTTCCCAACTGTTATGCTTCCTCGGCTTTTGTCTGCATCACAATAGCTTCCTCCTCATCCCTTCGTAAATCACTCGTATTTGATAAGGCCCTACCAAAACACGTCTTCAAAACTCCAAGACTGGAAATAATTCAACTTCAAATACTATTTCGCATGCAAAATTTTCCATTAGAAATTCGATTTGTTTAATAAAACAATTATTTTGCACCCACGTATGTACGTATGCACGATAGTACATGTTGTAAAATCATTACCTATAAATAAATAAAAAAATTAACAGCTTGCGGTTCATAAATTTTTAGATTAGCTTCTGCATAAGAGATCCTGATCCCCTTAGAAGTCTTAATATCAATATTCACATATTTCAACCAGTGAAAAAAGTTCCACTTAATATATTTGGACCATAAAATTTTGCTAATTCATCAATTTTTATTACTGACAATCGTCTCATCCATGGGGAATTTCTAGCTAGCGTGGATAAATACACGATGCTTATTAGAATACCAATACAATGAGTTAAAATATACTATAGAATTGATTTATTTATTTTATGTATATTGGTGTATGCATAGAATAGAATAGTAGGTACATGCATAGAAGCTTTTCGAATAAATTACAGAATCATGTACCGATGACATGTACCACACAATATCAGAGAACTGAGATAATTATGTATAATCAGAATGTACAAACATGGCAACTTGGATTCCCGCTTGGATGCTGTGTCAGTTTATGAATGTTTTATTATATGTTGTGGTGTGTGTAGGGTGTATGGGGTGGACTTGGTGAGGTTGGAACTAATTAAACCAATTTATTTTATATATAAAAAAGTATATTTTTTAAATATACGATGTTGTCGTGAAACATATCCAGATTACTTTTATAGTTTATAAAAAATAAATTGCTGTAATTCTACCAGAAATAATTTCTTTATATTTACCGTTCAACAATTATTGATATTTATAGTTCAGATCAAATAAGGGTTTGATTTGTGATCCAGAAAACTAGTAAAAATTAGAAATACTTAGTATTTCTAACTATTTTATAGAATGCATAATTTCACGTTTGGGTACATAATGTCAAAGAAAAGGGGTGTTAAAAAAATTCCGCCGAAAAAACCGCCGCTTATACGAAGTAATTTTATCGACCATGGCCGGTTTTAAGAAACCAGCATAAATTTAAAATGCAATGAAAACTTAAACGAAATTAACTGGATCAATCCGTTAATCAAAAGTTGCGGTCAACTATGTCAACTCCGTCATCTCGTTAATTGGGAGCTTCAACCATATTCCGTTTCATAATACTCACCACGTTGATCTCCACTTACATGTATACAGATGTACTTCCGCCCTAGGTGGGATATCGGAAATGCGGTATCTGATTACCTTCCGCGTATGTTTGATTATATCAATACTTGACATAATATGGAGACATGTAAATAATAATATTACAATATAAGATATAATATGACAAGTTTGAAGTTTGGGGGTTCTCATAATGTGAATTTTAATTCAACAATTGTGCTGTATGTTTTTTTAATTTATCAAATCGTACCTAATGGAAGTTCTGAGCGAACATGACGACCAATTAATGTATATTATGGATGTCTCACAGAGACGAAACTGTATTTTTTTATTATTATGGGAAAGTAGGTATAGAAGTCATTTTTATGGTGTATATCGGACTTACGACCGATCGTATGGTAGGCTTAAGTGATCACTTTACACATATGTAACGTTCGCCATTTCCACCATGATAGAATATACCATGTTTTACTTATTTTTAAAAGTTGTATATATTTTGATTATATGACACACACATCACGTATGTGTTGTAATAACCTATTATACCGGCCTGTGACAGCCATTTTCCTTCCCCCTAAATCCCCACAGATGTCGCTAATTATTTTTGATATCGTTAATGTCGATCAAATGAGACTCCCACAATTGATTCTATGTGGGAGTCTCATTTGATCGACATTAACTGATTAATGATGTCTCTGTGACAAGAAATCCAGTACTACCGTTCTGAAAGATTTGAACAAACTCAAAAATATTCTGAACGTGACGACGTTTATCGATGTATATAAATTATTTAATTATTCTTAAAAAGCCTTGGAATTTGTTGTTGTTTAATTAACTCTTAGCATACTTTAATCGAAAATACTCGTACGCAGACTTGATGTTATCTCGTTTTACCGTGAAGAATTAGCATTTTAAAATATTAAAACGGAAAAAAAGCGCTTTTGCTTACTTAATTAAGTGGCTTTTAAATTGTTAATTTCGTGCATTTAAGACGTTAAGACGTGCATAAGACGTTCGAAACATTTCATTATTGAGACGTAGTTCCTTTTCAAAAAACGTGTGCATTTTCAAAAAATTCCGAGTACCTACCTACTTTCATGTTTTATTGATTTTTAGCATAAAGCGTTTCTGTATTCAAAAGTTTTAAATCAAGGTACCTATACAATTTTTTGACAGCCGCATTAAATGTCGAATGAATGAATGTGTTTTTTGCTTTGAAAATGAATATTTGACAATCACGTCGTTTTTGGCATGGTGACAAACAAAAACTTTCTCAAAAAAACGTTTGTGAACTCGCATGTAAACCGAATCTTACAGCTAACAAGAATTCAGTATGGCATCGTTAGTTCTGATATCGCATTTCCGCTGCTTCATGTTTCGTTTCAAGCTGCGTGCGCACTTTCATTACAAAAAAATATACTCTGAATGCGCCAAAAGAAGTTTAACTTCAAAAGAAATAGTTATACTAATACAATTCCTTACTTATATTCTGAGTAACATAAATCATTTATCGTGTCCCATCTAGCGCGACCTTATTTATCAATCTCTTCATTTAATTTATGCGTGAAAGAGATGTAAATATGTTCGTGTATTTTTTATTCCTTTTACTAAAATCAGGTTTAATTTTCTTGGTACACTTGTTTTAATGCAAGTGCTGCAAGACTTGTGCAGCAAGGGAAGGGTTAAAATATTACCAATGGTATTCAAATATTTTGTCAATTTTTTTGTGAAAAAATATATTTATTTATTTATTCTATATTACATGCAGATTATTATATTTAATATCCTTCTGGTCTAATTAGTTCATACATTTTCTTTGAATTGATGAACTGAAAAAAAAAATCATTTTACTATTTTACTGTTCAATCCTTCGTTCTTAATATAATGCATATTACATTTTCGCAACATTTCAAAAAGATATTTTCAGTGTAACTCTCGCTTAAATTAACAAAATAACTTACTTGGACATGTACAAATTGTCCTGAAAATGAAAGATTATTTAAATCTCTCAAACTCTAGATGTACCGAAAATAGTCGGATCTGTTATTCCTCAGACAATGCAGACGGTAAATAATTTATTTCAGAATTAATTACCTGAATGCAAATTTTGGAAGTGTCCATTATTTTTCTTAGCCAAGTTCTGATTCGAAAAGTTCTCTGTTATGGAGTCGGGCTCGGGTAAATAATTATGCAGTACTTGAAGCGCTCACTGTTTTGAAAAGTTACGAACCAGGTGAATCATTTGCATACCTGAATTAATGTTTCATCGCGCTAATATTACTTTTGTGTAGTATTTTACATTGCTGATACAGTTTATTTGACCAGAAAGCAAAAATCCGAATACGATTTTGATGAAGAGAATCAATTTACGAAATGGAAAATATTTTTTTAAAAAGTGTATTTAATTTAACCTTTTCATATTTTTTTCAAAATTTACAAGCTCGTAGTTATTTTTTTATATACTATTTATACTATTAGAACCTGCTCAATTTAGAGATGGGATTTCTACGAGGAAAAGTAAGTTACCAGAAGGGGCAAAATCAGAAATACGCAAATAAGATAATGTCTCGAAGTGGAACCCTTTTCGACATTTATCGAGAAATCACAGCTACGGTGGCTGGGACATATCTTGCGGATGCCGGCAGATAGACTGCAAAGCGCATATTCCATGCAAAACCAGAAGAAAGAAGACGGAGGGGCCGTCCTCGGATGAGCTGGCGCAAATAGTTAGAAGACTGCTGAAAAGCCAGGTTGCAACTAAATTGGGCTGACGTGGAGAGCGAAGCCCAAGATAGGAAGAGTTGGAACCTCATATGCGGTGTAAGGATCCCGACCCAATAGGATAAGGGGTAGAAGAAGAAAAAGAAGTAGTATTTTTTTTAAACGAGGCAAAAGTATTAGGTGGTGCCAAATTGTGAACAAGGATTTTTCATTAGTTCGTGTCTATTTATTTTGGTGGCCTGTGAGATTCTCGCGATTACAATGTTTTAAATATATAAATTATTAGAGTTATGTCACCAACTACCTCTTGAATTTAGCATTTCTTTCGAAATGTTGTGTGGTTACAGGCTTTAATATTAAATTATTGTTATATTAATTATTGTACAAAGGGATCAAAAACAAAACTTTATCCAGTGGACGAAAAGAGGGAGTGAACTCTTTGAAATGATCTGACTATATTGGCAGTTTTACTATTGATAAAAGCACTTTATCATAAAGCATTTCATTGTTAAAATCTCCATTCTATAAAATCTATTAAAAAAAACTAACCCATAAAAACTAAGTTTTTATTATACTCCCTTTCTTATTTAATCAAGTCTCGTGTCTACAGCACGCGTCGGAGTCATTTCCCAGTTGTATGAAAAAATCATTGAAAATTTGAAAAATCCAAAATTATCCTATAATTATTAATTTCTTTAACGAATATTTGTTAGATCATTTTTATCGTTGCCACGAGTCTGTCTGCAAAGTTTCAGCTCGATTGGATCACGGAAAAAGGGTTAAAAATCGATCCAAAGTTTTTGCGTCAAGCAAGCAGACGCTACGAGTTAAAAGAAAGGAAGTAAAAACATTTATCTCTATTTCGTAAATTGGACGGTGGATTCTGAACCCCTTGTATTAACTCTGAAGTTAAGATAAAATATACGAAATAAGGTATGTTTATTATCAGAAATGAAACCATGCCTAAAATTTGTTGAACACATCAACCAAATTAATCAGTATATCTTTGAGTAGTTGATTCATGAACCGTACTATTCGTACAATCATAACTAGACGTAAAAGCCAGACATTAAACCAAATACCCACAAAAATGTGCCTATTTTCTGTCACACAAGACAAACCTGGAGTTTGTTATAAAACTCCAGGTGTGGTGGAAAGAAGAACATGTGGACAGACCTTGTGGACAAGACCAAATTGACCATATGCGGTTCTCTATCTCTATGAAAGGGGCAACAGGATCCATCAACTTTTTTGACGATTGTGAATCCTCAAGTGACTTTATCAAATAAATATCTGAAGGAGATTTGTATTTCTTTTATCTCAACTTCATTCACGTGGTCAACTACATTTACATAGTTAAGATAGATAAATTAAAGCCTAAAAGACTAAACTATTTACGTATGGAAGTCTTTATAGAATGGCCCTATAGAGCTTTTGAAAAACCTTTTGAGGAATGTTCTTTACGACAGTCAGGCACGGGAGACATCGCGCAACTAGATGCCGCAGCCATTAGCCGCGGACTACTACCAGTAGTCTAGAATAACCCCCACTGCCTCATGATGAAGCGTCTCGGAAACACGACGGCAGAGTCCATCACACGAGGCGCACCGGAGAAACCTTCTTCACAAAAGAGAGGAAATACGAAGCACGGGAGATTCCGCGCACCTACGATGCCACAAACAGCCATCAGCCACGGACCAGTACCAGTAGCCGAGTGAGGCCTCATCTGCCACACGATGAAGCACCTCACAGCCGTAAACACTCGGTCACGTTAACATAACGACCCCAAAGTTTGATTCACAATCTACGAATATCAACAATCAAGAATACGACATATACCTACTTCACCATTTACAAAATCATTCCGTAGAAAGCGAATGATCATAAATCAGATATATACAGAGCGACACATAATTCATCATTTGGGAACATATGTCGCAGAAAGCTAATGCAACCATCAACAAACGCAAACAAGAAACAAGGTCATTCATCAGAAAAAACGGAGACGACCACATTGCATCACAAAAACATAAACAAGCCGACAGTACGGCGGGACGCAAAACAACCAACACGCTCCGCGCTAGCAGCCGAGGATTAGATTAAAGTCATTTATTTATTTATTTATTTATTTATGGGAAACTAACAGTACATATAAAGAGATTATACATGATTATTGAACAGTATAGAGACCATCTTACAAAGTTTCCACAGAATTGACCTGTTGTGTTTTAACATAAAGCAACAATAACTTGAGTTATAGAATACAAAACAAAAAAAGTGAAAGTTTTAAGTTATGGACAAACTATGGGATTCAAATAATTAGAGGTTAAAGGAGAATAAGGAATGGATAGGAAAGGACAAATCTACTTCGTAGAAAGGACAAGAGATAAGAATAAAAAGAAGTGCAAAAGATATATGTATAGCATAAAGATATCTGATCAATACATATGCATATATATACGAGGTCTGGGCAAAAGAAAAAATGTTAGTTAAAGAAAGATACAAGATAAAAAATTACATATACGATATTACACGCATTAAAAATTATGCAGTGTTGATAAACGACACAGAATATCAAGCGTCGTAAGACCACTTAAGGCCGCCAGTCAGTCAATATAAATACCATTAATCAACATAACACTTCGTCAGCCATCGCTGCACTCATCTGGGCGATCACGCAGCAACTTCAGCTGCTCCCGGGGGAGTTGGTACAACGTCCCATTGACTTACAGCAAAAATAACCAGCGCCGTAACAAAAGATGCCCATCCAATTGTGCTGACAGGAGAGAGGGAATACGCACAAATCACACGCGATCCTGTGATCAGCTGAGCTACAAAGTGAACGTCGTCTCCAATTACTCCATTATAATCTCATTCAAATAAAAACTGCGTTAAAACCGATTGTGTTTTTCCATAGAGATATATTTCCCGAGATAAAATTTGGGAATGGTGACTCCTTCATTATAACATCTTTCTACAAAATTTGTATAAACAGTGGGAGCCGGATAACGGTCACCCCACATTCAAAATCAGTTTTTTTTATATAGTTGTTCGAATGAACTATGCTGGAGATTATTCCCATTACATTGAATACATATATTTCTAAGAGAAATTCTGCTATTTTTGAAACTTAAGAAGTAAAATATAAAAAAATTATTAATTACGTAAAGGTAACAAAATTAATGTTTTTCACTCAATTTAATAAATATCATCATCATAAATAATCTCTACAGTGTTATTGTAATTTACTAAATGAATAATTATTAAACTTAAATCATATACAGCATAATAATTTTGAAAACTGTCAATTCAATCATAATTAATTTGACCAAATATGATTTTTCGAATGAAAAGTTCCAAAAAGCCTTTTTAATTGATGAATATTAAATTTGATTTAATAATTCATTTAAAAATCGATAATACAATAATTATATCCCCATTGGTTAAGCTTTATTCTGTCTGAGTATTATTGGAAGAATGTTTCGTGATCAAATACCTATATTATGTTGTGTCATCTCACCATCGTTGTTACATACATAATACATACAATACTAATACAATTCGGCTGTCTCATATTGCTTGGTGACTGAATAAAATTAAATCAATATATTTAATTAAATCAGTAGAACAATAAGTGACTTATTATAATGTTTTTTTCCCCATGTACTATTTAAAATAAGAAATAATAAAGATGTCCTATAACAGATTTTGTTACTGAGTTTACAAAGTTACTAAATTTACCACAGATCGTAATCACCTATTCCCAATTATTTTTGTGTTATGTTTTATGATCTGAAAACAAGTTTTTTATTTAAATAATAAAAAATCATATTAAGACCAATTTTTTTTCACCTTTATTTATTTATTCAAATTGATACTTACAATGTACGAATATTAAAATGAATAAATAATTGAATACTTACAATAATATCTATAAAATATAATGTTAAATGTCGTAATGGTAATGTGCGCGTGTGTGTTTGTGAGGTTAAGTGTGTCTGTCTACGTGCACGTGAGTATGTATTATATATTGTTTTTGAGCCTATAAACTCATTATTTTTAAGTTTTGATTAAGAAAAGTAATAAATACAGCAAATGTAATGAAGTAAGAGAAATGACTAAAAAGTATTTATGCCAATTTTTTTTTTAATTATTTTTTGCAGAAAGCTACTACCACGAATCAGCTACCTTGGTACCATAAGATAAACCATAATTTTAAATATAAGTTTAAAAGATGCATCTACGGTTTGAAAAATAAGGTTCTTAAAGATGATATAATTTAAAGATTCAACAAAGCTTGACAGAATCACGCAACGAAATCCCTTCAATTTTTTTACACATTGATTTTCTTTTATTTATTTCTCGTCTCCTTCGGGATGGACAGAAAACCACCGCGATCCTGTCGCATACTTAAAAATCACATTCGTCATGAGAGAGATTCTTCGCGATACATGTTCGTATTAATTTTTTCATCTTTTCCTCCGCGCGTGATTCAGTTTGACTGAAAAGTTGCTTTTCCCGACACGTATTTCGCAAAGTACGTCTTCTGTTCATTTTCGAGCGTGCAAAAGATTTTATCGCGAAAAATTTTACGACAACCTTCCCGTCTCTCCCCTTGTCGTTTTTAAATAATAATTTTGTGCATGTATTCCGGGACCAACCTAAAAGAAAAAAAAACATGGCTTTATGCTCCCGCCGTTTGCTATAAATTTCGTTAACATCATAATAATGCGGAATTCCTGCGAAGAATATTAGGCGCGGGGGTGAGGTGGTTAGCTCCCCGTATATTACCCGCTTGTTTTCTTTTGTATGTAAATTATGTGCGTGGCTAAATAATCTAAGCAGCGACCTCGTATACGCTTTATTTTACTTTTTAATTCAAGTTTAAACACGATTTGAAACAATGGGGGACGTTAAAGTTCTTCACAGAATCACTGAATAAAGTAGTTTTAATAATATTACAGAGAATAAAAATAGGGTCGCTAGAATGGTAAGAAAGATATACGATGCAAGTGTTGACCATGCCAGAAAGAGAGGGCGACCACGGAAGACGTGGCATGACCAGATTAACCAGATACTGGAAGATGGTCCTGTTAGAAGCCTGAACAACCGTCGAGCTTGCATGCGAAGATGTATGAATGTAGACGAAGCAAAAGTTGTATGTCAGGACAGAAGAGTATGGCGCTCTATCCTCTCTGCCTACCCCCACGGGAAAACGGCGCGGTGTGATGGTAAGTAAGTAATAATAAATGTATGTACCTTTATGTTACAAACAAGATTGATTTTAAAAAAATTAGTCCGTGTTAAAAAAAATTGCAGGACCGTGTACTCATGTACGCGCGGTCGAAGTTATACTTCTTTGGCGTGATGTGATAATTAATATTTTCATATTGGTTAAAAATGTATATATATTAATGCAATAGTACTGTGTCTAGGGAGATGATAAATATAATTGATAACACTTTCAAGTGGTACAAATGTAACTATTGGTTTGGGATAGCTACATTCGAGAAATGCCTAGAACAACCGAGAAGTGACGAAAATCTTCTACTAAACACTAGAATTATATAGAATTTCAAAAATATCAGCATTTGGATATAAATAGCGCGGGTGTAGGCCGCCGCGCGATTATCGTATTTTAATAGTTCGTTCGGCCGCAATAATAAGCGCAGTACCTAAGTCATGAAATAAACCAGTGCAACTTCTGTTACCCAGCGATAATAAAGTTTTCATATGTTTATAAAGTGAATAATATTTTGTAATAGTGTAACTTTTAATTGTAAATATGAACCTACAGACAAACGACTTTTTAGACGTTTTGTGGGACTAGACATTATAAAACGTAAAGAAAAAAAAATATATATAAAAAAGTGATATATTGCGAAATAGTGTGATTTAAAGAATAGCGTTTAATTCGTGCTAAGTGTCCTAGTACACTGAATGAATGAATGATTCGTTAATTAATAAATGGTCGATTAAATTCCAGTATTTTCATTTGTCCCCTTCCTACCCACGACACGTGAAAATCTATGTTGTAAGACGATTCAAAGACATATGATGCGACGAATCAAAAAATTCCTTACCCACTTTCATGTTTTATCGATTGTTGGTTCCGTATTGAAAAGTTTCGAAACTATACAACTTTTACAGCAGCATTGAATGTCGAATGAATGAATGTATTTTTTGTTTTGAAAACGAATATCTGACAATTACGTCGACAATAACATATACACCTAAAATCGTAATCCAATAAACAGTTATAATTTTCAATTCAATAACCAATCATTCATCAGCTTTTGAATTGAGCATCTTCATGATTGGTACTCGATTCAAGATGGTCGACAATACATTATACCTGTAAAACTCAATGTCTGTCTGTCTGTCTGTTCTCTATACAAATTCACACCGTTTGTCCGATTCGATTCAAATTTTGCATACTTATGCTTTAGGACCCGGCGGGTAACATAGGCAACATTTCTCTCCTATCCTCTTGCTCCTTCTCCTCCCCCTGACATATTTTCGATGCAAATCTGTACCGTTTGACCGATCGGACTCAAAATTTGGAAACTGATTCTTTAGGACTCGGCGGGGAACATATGTGACATTACCCTCCATTTTTTTTAGCCCTTCCCCTCCCCTGATATATTTTCGATGCAAATCTGTACCGTTTGACCGATCGGACTCAAAATTTGGAAACGTATTCTTTAGGACCTGGTGTTTAACAATGGTGACATTTCCCCCCTATTATTTTACCTTTTCCCCTCCTCCTGATATATTTTCGATGCAAATCTATACAGGTTCGAACCGAAATTTTATTTACCCTCTCAAATTTATTCTTAACCTAATTCTTAACCCGTGCAACGTCGGGTATGAACAGCTAGTTATTTATATTACTGGAACGCACACACAATTCCGCTACCGCTAACCAATTTTTCCCTCAAACGCCAAAAGAAGAACGCTTCAAAATAATACTTTTCGATGCATTATTTGTTCAGTAAAAATCATATATTATAAAATTATTCCAGAAACATTACTTCGCTTTCTGAAGAAGATTTTGGAACTGTATTAATCAAAATACAATAATATATAAACAATACTCACAATTAGTATACAATTATCAAAATAATGCAACTAAATGCTCTAAATGCACCATGATACAATAATAATCTGTATAATTCACTACTAAGCCTCATTGTTAGTAACTTAACTCGATCATAATCGAATCATCAATGTGAACGCTTAAAATATGTATTATTTTATAGACTAATTCAAAATAAATTTATAAAGTAATTTACTTATGTATTCAAAACATTTTTTAAGAAGAATGTTAAAATTAAAAGTCAAAAATAAGTCACACGTCCACACAGTTAAACAAAACCCACAAAGCAGAGCGATTTTCTTCATTTCTAAAATATCTTTGGTTTAGTTATTTATTAAATGATTAAATAATTTAGTTTGTATCATTTTAAAAAATACGTGTGTATTTAAATATGAACAATTTAATTAATAAGTTTTAATTTGATGCCTTTGTATACAAAAATGTGATACAAACTCAAGAGAGGCTTCGAGAAAAAGTGTTTAATTTGGCTTGCATTGATACACGATCGAGTGAACTATTTTTAAACGATGCCAATGCACTTTTTAAACTAAATAGTTTTGTAACGAAATGGCAAAAGAGATTACGTACAGAATCCTTTGTAAATAACTTTATCGAAGAATAGAGAACGGCCTATATCAATATAGGGTAATCCACAACATTCGAGAAATGCCTGGAACAACCGAGGAGCGTCGAAATTCTTCTACTAAACACTATAATAATCTAGATATCAGCATTTGGATATAAATAGCGCGGGTCCAAGCCACCGCGCAGTTGTCGTGTTTTGATAGTTCGTTCGGCCGCGAGCTGCGAAGCGACGGCCAGCAAATAAAGCGAAGTAATCAAGCGCAGTACTTAAGTGGCGAAATAAACCAGTGCAACTTCTGTTACCCAGCGATAAAAAA
Source organism: Agrypnia vestita (assembly GCA_016648135.1). NCBI lineage: Eukaryota > Metazoa > Arthropoda > Insecta > Trichoptera > Phryganeidae > Agrypnia > Agrypnia vestita. The sequence continues at coordinate 224,397 of JADDOH010000485.1, forward strand.
GTGTTCATTTACAAGTGATATATTGCGAAATAGTGTGATTTAAATAATAGCGTTTAATTCATGCAAAGTGACCGCGTTCATTAAATAATTAATTAATAAATGCCAGATTAAATTCATTTTTCCCCTTCCTTTCGACGACACGTGACAGTATTATTACATTTTTCATGATATTAATACTTAATTTAATCTTCTTTGCCTTTTAAAATTAATAATGTGGCGTTAAACACGTCGGTATTCATAAATACTACACGAGCAGATATGACGGATTCACTTCAGAATGCAATTTCCCGCCGCTGCCTCCCGACACGTCCTACGCTTTTAATAGACCTCTCGCTATTTTTTCCGTCGCTAAAATTCTTCGCTCCGAAGCGAAAAATATCTGAGTAAAATGAAAATTGGTGACTGCGAGTGAACTGACAGCCCGCCAGACTCCTGGAGCTTTTTAAACCATAACACCGGGGCGAGAGGATTTTAATCGGGTATTGAGCGACGCTCACTTTATTTAATTAATTTTTAAACCTTGCTATCATTAAATTAATCCGTTTATATATATTTTAAATTCAATTAATTCGAGAGCTTAAATCCTTCACATTTATAATGGCTTGCTTGGAAATTCGTCTCTTAAAATTTTTCACCTAATATATCGAGAGATTAATAATACATCAATGCAAATTTAATAATAAAATTTATTATTTTTAACTACATTAATTGATTTATTATTTAACCAACCAGATTTGAGAAATCCATTTCCTTCATGACACAATGACAAAAAAATCCTCAAAATTTTTTATTTTGTTTCCCGAAATCTTGTAATACCTACACTGTATTGAAAAATTATTTCAATGATAAAAGTTTACTGGAAACATTTATGTTATTAACGTTGTGAGTTTGAGCATTTATTTATATCAACCGATTCTGGTAAAATTAATTAACCATATTCATCAATCATCAAAACTTTGATAAAAAATTTCACCTATCATCTACTTTCTGAATGTAAAAATATAAAAATTAGTTTGGAGACGATCTTAATGAATAAAAATTATTTGAAACATTTTTAAATGGAAATTGTTAAATTTAGTTATTTATTCGTAGAATTATGAAAACTGTTACATTTTATTTTTTATATATTTATTTGATAGGTAAATACATTTTTTTAAACAAAGATAGTGACAGTTTTTACAGTGGTGTTAATCTTTTATATGAGTAATATTACTCGAGAGTAGGAGAGGAGTATTATTATATTTAAAATATATTTAATATTAAGTAGTACCTTAATACTATGTACCTACATATAAGAAAAGATGAAATAATTAATATGCGATAATCATAATGCAATTATGTGAAACAGTAAAAATAACTAATATTAAGCGTAAAGCATAATATATAACAATGCGCAATTATTGTTTAAAAAATTAATATAGTAAAGAGAAGAATAATGGAAAAATTTAAGCAAAGTACATGCTTCACTTATTTCTTGAGATTCCATATTATTTAGTCTAAGCGCAACATTATTAATTTTTTAAATAGATAAACCTAGAGTGCGATCATTAAATTTTGATAATGATTAGAAAACTCTTTTACTGGTTGATTTAATAGTGTTACAAAATTTCAAAAATCGAGAAAAACGACACATAATCGAAGGTTTTTGGAACAGTCTAAAATAGAATGTACTCGAAGATACTAGGCGGCATATAATTAGGCCGTAATATTCGCAAAATGATGAATGGTAGTTGTATAAACGGGCGAGCTATTGCTGTGCCGTACAGTTTGTTTTGACATTTAATGGAAGCTACAGATAAAGTGACAACTGAGCGAATCCGAACATACATAGACGACCAGCGATAAAATACGAGAGTACCTATCGGCGTGCAAGAGATGTTCTAGAGAAAATCAGTGTGATAAGAAATGGCTAATAAAGTGTTCCAAAGACAGGCGAATATTCTAGATGATTGTTCCAGATATGTAGAAGATTCTGGAGTAACTAGTGACAATTGATGAGGATTTCATAATAGTTATCCAGTTAAATTCATGTTAATTTTTGCATTTCCATTTGCATTTGCATCATGGTATTTATTTGCGTTTCCCACCACTGCGATCCTGTGATATTATATAAACTCATCGGTTATACGAACAAAGCATGATACACAAATTCGATTAAGTATTACTAGGAACGATTTCAGTTATAGTCATTAAATTCCTTACAGATTGTAAAGGAGGTGATGAGTTTGATTTTTTTATAGAATATGACTCGGCTTAACAAATTGTAATAATAATATAATAACCAACGAAGGTACTTATCATTTATAAATACAATATGAATTTAAAATTTCCTTCCTTAATTTTTTTGTTATGCTCAGTTCATTATCGAACCCATACGTCATATGCCTATTAAATATAAAATTCTTCTGTTAAACCTAGTGAATAAATGTGAGAATTTGTGCTAAGGTTTTATTTTAATACAATGCTCATTAGAATTGTATTAAAACATTGTAAAACATAGCAAACATCACGCAGTTGATAATGTAAATATTTACGTGCGAAAATTGGATGGAATATTCTAGTAAATGTTTATTTAAGTGTTCATAGTGATATATTACGAAATAGTGTGATTAGTAGATAATAGCATTAAGTTTGATTCGTGTTATGTGACTTTTTTCATTTAATAATAAATTTATTTGCAGTATTTTCTATTTATTTTTATTGTGTACACGGCACTGTTTTTATCTAAATGCAAAGCATTTAACGTCACCCCTGCAACTAATGGAGATTCATCTCTCGTATTCCGTACTTTCCTTTTAAGAACAGTAAGCTCCCATTTAATCCCTCTTTAGTTAAACACGCTGCTACAAAGTACATCTCGGGGGTATTTTAAAAATAAGCGGCAATGACCGAAGCTGCTTTTCCATGATCACGCTCGGAATATAACTCACATTGAGCCCGCCTCAGCTGCAAACCTAGGATTTGTGGATATCCTTCATCCGAGCTTCAATGCTGAATACAAAGTTCCCTCCCGTCTCAACACTTGCGCACAAGTATTTATTCCAAGTCGCTTCTAGCGCGGTGAAATTAAGAAGATGTTAAAAAATCTCACATTTGAGAAATACCTTAAACTAAACCTAAATTAGATTCAGAAAATTTCGTGTCTTTGCATTGCAATAATTGATGAACAAATCTTTAAAAAAAAATGCAATTATACAAAATCACTTATCGCTCTGTGAATATGAAACTGCCCATAAATGTATAAATTAAAGAATCTTAACATTTTCAATCATTATAATTTTAGACATAGTGTACATTGCATTAACCAATTACAAACATTCACAGATGCTAACGGCATAGTAAATTTAGTACAAAGTTGGATATCTAAGAGACTATTTTTAAGTTTATGTACAGTAAACAATAGACAGTATTACAGTGAACTAATGGTAAGCTATAGAATGTGAAAAGTATAAGAAGCACTGAATTTTTATTATTATTTATAATCAATATTCATAACATGTATATATTTTATAGCAAAACTGCATATAGATCGTGAATTGCCAATATCTCCTTTCTTCATAAAGGGTAGTTTTTCAAGAGGGTGAAAAAAACCTCCTCATTTTTTGTAAACTTTTATACATAAATAGTTGATTTTTCTTAAATTTATTGTAAATGACATATTTTGACAAATTACTCTGCCATTGTATTCTGTCAAAGTATTGTTAGGAGTTATTGCTAGTTTTATATTTAAAATGGAGGTATTGGCGGTTCACGATCGATATTATATAGTTTGAACGCAAGAATACGTTACAGAAATTGTGTAAGGTCTACATTATTTAAAAGTCCTTAAAAAATAATATTAGTTGTACAATAGAATACAATTTATGTTATCACCATGCTTCACAGATCATTCCTAAACATTTTTTCTATATTTCTTTCCCGTATCATTTTTTAGTCTGTCTGATAGTTTAAAAATACCTATCTACCTACAGTTTGGTCCGGTCTCAATAGTAATTAATTGGTTATTTTTTTAATCATTATTTTTCGTGTCATTTATTTGTGTTTTAAATCTATTAACGTTTAAATCTGTATTTGTAAAAATAGGTTATTAGTTTTGATAGTAACACGTGAATAGGCATGACGAGGAGTGATTGAGGAAGAGGAAATTAGATACAGTGAGTGATCTCAGACTGGCCGCACTATACAGGGTTATTTGTAAAACATTAATAACCTCGCAGGGCTATATTCCTGCCTTGATTATGAGTCGAAAATGTTCAAGCTATTATGACCTAATATCAATAGTTAAGGAGATATGCGACATCAAAATTTGCATTTTTTTTTTCAACATTTCTGATTTATTTTTTGTAAAAAGTTGGACTATCATTACAGTAACTCATATCGATTACGAAAAATTCATTCGTTTCAATACACGTTAAATAAAATGATAAAAACCCTGAAAAAATTCCAATTGGAATGTTTTCCAATTGGAATTCGAAGGTTTTTATTTTTTTATTTGACTTGTGTTAAAGGGAATGAATTTTTAATATTCAATATAAGTTACTGTGATGATAGTCCAACGCTTTACAAAAAATAAATCAGAAATATTGAAAAAAAAATGTAAACTTTCATGTCACATATCTCCTTAACTATTGATATTAGGTCATAATAGCTTGAAGATTTTCGACTCATAATCAAGGCAGGAATATAGCCCTGCGAGGTTATTAATATTTTACAAATAACCCTGTATATTCATTATTGTGGAAGTGAGCTCACAACCACGGCAATTTATTTCAATAAATTGTTTTGCAGTCGGGAATTGTGTAAACTCTTTATCCATAAAAACGTCAGCCAGCGGGCGGAGAGTCCGTATAAAATGAATGCGGACGTGACTGCACTCGCGAGGCCGCCTCAAGCCAACACCCAGCTCATTTAGCGCCTGTGCTAAACAATTTGGTATTGGCTAATTGGCGCCGAGCTGGACCGCAGCCAAGACGGAGCTGCAGCAGGGGGAGCCGGCCCACCGAGCCCGCACTTCGCAACAGGTCAAATCTCTTATTTCTCCACACCGCTGTGAAGAAGACTTCCAAATGCTAATTGGACGTTCCTGGTTTCCGCTCGGCATCCAGCTTCTATTTGCTTGATGTTCATTATGCAAGAATTAAATCCTTCTCTTGTGTTTAAATGGAAACAATGAAATGATGTAGAGGAGAGATAGGCGAACATCTGGGAAAAAATGCTAACTATTCAGCAAACTTGTGAATCTTCTTTCAACTGATTATATCAAAATAGTGATATGATATTTAGTTACAAAATCTAATAACTACATTTTTTTGTAACGTAGCACCTTCATTATTTTTTAAACATTTTTCTGAAGAATTTCCTTGTTCGATTAATGCCGAAACTGCGTGCGTGTGTGTGTATGTTCTTCTGTGTACCTTCTCCTGCCAGAAATTTCTAGAGCAGGTTTTTTGGAACCTTCTAGACTCACCGACACAGTCGGCGTGCCTATTTTGAAACAATCTGAAGTATTTGCGGCCTTCCCATACCAAAATAATGTGCTAGAAAGCACATTTTCGTCACCCACTCCCACCCACGCACAGCCACCCCCACCAAACTCGCATATTTTCGATGTGACACCAAGGGCTATCCACCACCATAACCACGTGTGTGTATGTGTATGTCCATGAACGGTGTCGGCCGGAAGGCCGGATGAAAGGAGGCGGACATTCAGGATTGACAGTCTTACTCGGGAAGACGAACGGTCGCGAGAGAAACCTTTCGTTGTATTCTGCTGAAATAGCCGTGTGGATTTTTTAATCCAGACGCTCATAGAAGATGCAATAAGAAACAACCCTCTCAGCAGAAGAAACATCACAGAAAGAAAGAAAAAGCCGAAACAAATCAGTATATCACGAATCATCTATTCAAAGCGAGAATCATATTGAAATCAATTATCGTATCTTATCTTTTGACACTTAAATGGAAATTGAAAAGAATGATAGTTGATGAAAGGAATGACTTTACTGAAAATAAACGCATTAATCTAGTAAAACTGGAATAATCTATACAGATCTCACGATATTTCATTCGAAATTTCTAGCTTTATAATAATTAAGATTACAAATAACAAGAAAAACCACTATCTGTTGCATTATCAACATGTTGGGAGTCAATAATCCCATCGTCAGGGTGCATGAGCTGTGAGTATGAGCTATCTGAGCCAATAGTCCCTTCATCATATCCCGATGAAAGGACTATTGGCTCTGAAAAAAAACCTCCGAATATAATCGAAATGTTTTATTACGAAAAATGTTAATATGCGATATTTTAATAGGAAGGATAAATTTGTTGCCTATTTTTTGTTATAACAGCAATAGCGTTGATTTCAATTTTCAATTTTAATCGCAGTGAATTCGATACGTCCAATCTATTTGTGTATTTAGTCTTAATAGAAACCATGGCAGACAATTCCACTTCACATGAGGTAGTGAGAGGAGGAGGACTTTTATCGCTTCGTCAAACAAGCAGGGATAAGTGTCAGCAACTGAAAGCCAGAATTTTGCTAATCGCTTGCAATTAAAAGTGTTTTTCAGCGACGTATCTTCTGATAAATCAATAAGCTCTTCACTTGTTTTTGTTGACATTTCAGTCGGTATGTTGTCTTGAAATGGATTTTAAATCCAGTTTATCCTGTTGAACTTTTTTATCTCCTCTTCGAAGTTGGCGTTAAAGATATTTTTAACTCTGTTAAATGAGTGAAAATTGCCGACACTATATTGTTATCTGAATGCATTTCGTTATCTATAATAAACATGACACAACCCGGACGAGACGTGTTGCGCGGTGTAGTGACTGCAACCCACCTAATATCCGCTCGCGACCCTCTAGTGGGTCACGACCCATAGTTTGGGAAACACTAATGTAGATAATTAAATAAATAGTGCACAATGTTAATACAAAATATATATAAAGTTTATATTCTAATTGTTAATGTTACCACAAAGTCATTTTGCAGTAATTGAAGAAGATTATAAATACTCGAGATAAATACTTGCATCACTCATAATTTGATAACCGGAGCATGGTTTGTGAACACTTTCCTATAGGTAGTTAATGATATAAACCTTTAATTGACAGTAAGTACATTTAAAAGATTACGCTAAATGTCTGCAAATTTAATAATATCACAAATTGCAATAAAAAATAAATTAATAACAATTGCAGAAATAAAGAAAAATTATAGAATCTGGACTGAATCTGACCTCTAAGTAACTTCTTACTACTATAAGCTTAGACGTACTATAAGTATAGACTAGTAACAAACCAAAATATCTGCTACACAGAACAACAGCATGAATTACTGTGAACATAGACGCACATTGCGGGACTTATTCGGTCGTGTTAAGGGGTGTCCAAAATGTATAAATGTCCGGGCGATATATATATAAAATATTAATACAATACACAACCCTGTTTATATTTGTATCTCTTTTACACGTATGCTGCGCTTTAAGAAAGAAAGAGAAAAGACCATTGATAAATGCCAATATTTATCATTATTATAATATGTACGTATTCATTTTTCACTTCAAAAGGCTTTGACAAAATCGCTGATAAGTGTATGCGTCATTCCGAAAATAAGGATCCAGAAGTGCTTCGAAGATGTGGAAAAGTGCTGGAATGAGTGTTTTTTATTTATTTAGTAAGAACTTTGTAAAAATAAAATAAATATTGAAAAATAAACATTTAAAAAAAAAGATATTTACGTGTATTTTTCATCAAATTTCAAAAAAACATATTTTGAGTTTGATTGTTAATAAATAAACTACTTGAGTCAAGTCAGTTTAAGTGGTTCTCAAATGTTTCTCGAACCTCTTACAGCTCTCTTTGAAATTGAAAATCTCCCTTAGCACACACTACATCACAGTGATTAACTACCTCTTACCGGTAGGTTGCGATACGATTTATACAAACGGAAATATCCTGCCAATCCAGAAGGTTTTTTAGATCGCTGTAAAAAAGAGATTGAAACCGGGCACGACACCGTTCTAAGAAGTCCTCCCTACTTTATGTTGCCATGACAACATGACAGCTATCGAATCGCACGCGCAACTCCATATACGGGTGACTTTGTAAAGCTTTTAAGTGAAGGACTTTTCCTTACAGAAGAGAACCAAGGTAACATAAAAATGTATGAAATATGATTTAACGCCCTTTATAATATTGTCACAGATTTGTGACGGTGCGAGACGAAATAAAATACTTGAAAGTAGTCAAAATATTTATTTATTGCCAACGTCACTGAGTACATATTTTTAATATATTTTTTATTGCAATTTGAGTGTGTCACTGTTTTCAACTTTCGATTTTTCAAATTTAATAGTTCTCAAAAGTTTCATTTTTATATGTTATTAAATGCTGTATTTATAGTTTTCCTTAATACTGGTACTTTTGGCTATCTAAAAGGTCTTGAAATATAGAAAAAGTTGCAAAATAACGTTCTAATCAGAACGATTTATTTTTTTGTATTTACCGATTGTCTTAGTAATTAAATGCTTTTTTCTAATAATAATATAGCCAGCATAAGAACTTTAAATTGTTTAGTATTTCATTTGTCTCCCACAGCCACATCCCATGACATTATGTTATCACGGATCACGGTGGAAGACAAGTAAATCACTTTAAATAATTTTTATTATTCACGAACTGTCACAGGATACCAACTTAACTGGATCACTGTTCCGTTATTCACTAATTTTGCTCTAGTCATTCGTGAATTTTCACGCCTCTGTTGGCCATTCAATATTTATCTTCTAGAATGTTCGCCTGTCTGTGGGACACGTTATTATGCCGTCTCTTATTGCACTGATTCGCTTTGGAGAATATTCCGCACCTAGGTACCTAACTCTTTTTGCTGTCTGTGATACCATTCACTATCTGTTAAGCTTTCAATGGCTTTGGCCCGCTATCAAAATAATTGCTGTTGCGCAGTAATGAGACCACTTGTTTAAATAGACATCGTTATTTTGCGAATGTTCTGGTATGTTCCTGAAAAGTCCAAACGCCTCCAGTACTATTTTATTTATTCCATAGGTTCCGAGTGTTAGAAATTGGAAATCCTTGATTATATGCAGTTCCTTTTACATATTATTTTAAAAAGATTCAGGTCGTTTATTTTTTTCTATTTTTTTATTTATATTCTGGATAAATATGATTAATTTTTGATTTCAATAATAATAATTAAATGCATTTAAGCATAACTAAAGCTAAACTATTTTTTATTAATCAATTAGAAAAGTCATACAGAACAATCAAATTAACGAAAAAATATTTTAACTGCTACCGGAATTCGAAACAACAAACCTCCATTCTATCCGGGGATGGCGCGTTATCCAATTCCGCCACGACAGTTTGGTAAGTCAAAGAAAAATTTTTGACCTTATATGTAGTCTCTTTTTTTTACGCTTTAACAGGCCAGGAGGCCCAATTACAGAAACGAAATCCACCACAAAACACCCAGGCTTGAGTAAATCACATCGATTAAAATTGTGACCTCACCGGGAATCGAACCTGGAACCCTCAGTGTGGGAAGCCAGTGTCATACCCACTGCGCTACGAGGGCCGCCGTTTTTATTGATTAACATTTTTATTCCATTTCTAAAGCATTCCGCTTTTTACAACGCATTTTAATAGTTTTATAAATCCCCGCATGGAATGGAGGTCCGTCGGTTCGAATCCCGGTAGCAGTTAATATATTTTTTCATTAACTTGATTTTCTATATGTCTTTTCTATTTGATTAATAAAAAATTGTTTAATAATTCACAGAACTTTGTTCTGAATATTCAACTTCACAATAATACGTAATGTTTTTCTTTTCTTTAATATGATTATTGTTCCCCAAATTAGGAATCAGGTTACTTAATTAATCTTAATTAAAAATAAACATTTGAGTAAAAATTTCACCTCACTGGCAATGAACGATTTTTTTTTAATATCATAGACCTTTAATTGCAAAAAATATGAATAAATATTAAATATAAAATAAAATTGATTGATATACTTAAAAATTTATTTACGCTACCATCATTATGATGTCATTAACAGTTTCTAAAGAGTTTCCTCTTAACTGCACTCACCGTAAAATTTTAACACGCTCACTCATAAAGGTAAAGCCCACGGCTGCTCTATTGTTGCTCGCGCCTCGGATGCATCGACACTTTCCGCTGGCATTTCAGCTTCGAGTATTTTCAAAGCTGCCATTTAAAAAGGTCACTCGATCAAGGCACCCGAGCGCTTAACGCTAAAATATTCACAGGCGGCCAGAGAACTCATTACTGCAATCCCGCACAGTGATCAATCGCTACTAACTAGACAAAATGATAAAATTTAATCTTACAGTTCTCGTTACAATGTAAGCTAGAGAGTATACAAATAATAATTTATTTTTTTTTATTACAACTTCGATGAATAAAAATTTCTCTTCTAAAGAAGTGGGCGCTTGATTTAGAAAAGAAATATGGTATTCTCTCTCTCTCTCGATATTTAAATAAAATTATAAGAAATGGTCTCCTATGGGTTGGAAATACGGTGAAAGATGACTTTAATTATTTTTAAATCATTAAGGCTAGTTTTAAAAATAATAGTATATTAATAATTAAAACTAAGCTAGTATTTAAACCATTTTTATCGATTAAAATCAGCTGCGTACAGATATTTTTCTAAGTGTAGAATCTTCTTTTAAACCTAGAAGGCAGTATTAATTCAAGAAATGTTGGACATGCACAGGATTCAATTCTCTATGAATACACAAATCAACAAAACTGTCAATATGTTATTTTATCAACCGATAAAGAGTATTCGGAGACATATTCTCCCTAAGTCTCCCTAAGGCTCTAACCTATTCATAAATACATTTTTGGTATCACGTGTAAACTATTGTAACAGTATTTATAAAAAACTGCCAAAAATGTTACACATAACATGCTTTTTGCTTGAAAAAAATTGTATTTTCATTGCTCTGTATTCCTGAAATAGTGGAATTAAAATTGTGTTGGTTGAACTACAAGATGACACATAAAATAGCTAATTTATACTTCAAGTACTTTGTATCCCAGACAATTTGAATGGTAGACGCCAAACTCTAAAGTTAGCATTTATTGTTTCGGAGGTAAGTTAATAGATTGATAAGTTATAGATTATAAGTTTATATAGATTTATATACTTTATATAGCTTGCCCTCATAAGGCGAAATGCGTATCAAAAAATTAAAAATGTAGATCTTAAAGACAAGTGTTTTTATTTTCATATGTTTCTAAGGTTAGCCTCTACTTAAGCTGTAGGAAGGAATGTAAAGATATAAAGAATATTATTTTCTATATAATAGAACTGATGGGTCAGAATTTTATTACCAGAAGACTAAGTTCAGTTAACGGGCAATTGCTCTGCTAAGTGCTAAATGTAAAAGCGTGAAACTCCCTACCCTTCGTAATAACAGTGCATAAAAATTATTTATTTAATAAAATTATAAAAATGCCCATTAATTCCCAACGATTTTCATTTTAAATCCTAGGGTGGGACGGGGGTGGTCTAGATCCGTCGCATATCTAACCGCACGCATCGATCTGACATCCACCAATCAGAGGATCGATGTGGTCAACTAGGTTCCGGGCGCCATCAAGTGTTATTTTGCCGACCGCCGTAGAAATAGCAAGCAATATTTTCTGTACTCAACGCCACCTCTGTAAATTTATGTCAATTAATTACCACGGTTGATCGTGAGTATAAATTACACCCTGTATTCATCTACCTATCCGGCCTCTTCTGGAGCAACATCTCAAACAGTACACGCGCACTCACACAATACATGTCACGTACCGACACGAATGATATGTCTCTGGACGGGTGGACATTTTCTTCTTCTCACGCACCTTACCCGCCAAAGTACTAAACAGTTGCGTTAAGCACCCTTGAGGTGAAAATTTAGTGAAAATAGACCATCCATTATTATTATTATTATTATCCCCTACTTTATTAGTCAGTCTAACAGACTATTATTACTGTCGCTTGTTGAGCTCCCACAATAATAAGGGAGTACTTCAAAAGTTTGATTCAATAAATAAATTAAAAACAACTTAATGGTAAATCAATATCTTTTATCGATTTTGAAATCAACTTATACTTTTATTCATGTTTTACATGGTACACTTATTGGTAACTTTTAGATGAATTTTACATGTGAAAAATTCTGAAACAATTGACAAAATTGAGATAAACATTTCTCTTATTTTATAACAAGAGCAGAGATTTTAAAATTGATATAATTTATTCATCAATTTTATTTTTTGCAAAAGAATTTGTAATACATATGGTATACTAAATAATATAAGATTTTTATTAATATAACATCAATGTACATAAATATTATCTCTTCTATAGAATTGAGCGCTTGTGTTTAGAAAGGGAGTACACTGAAACTATTTGATTTTATAAACGATTTTTGATAAAAAAAAAAGTCTTGCTTTTTGTTGGAATTTTTCGCCCCTAATCTTTGTGAAGTTGTACGGTAGGCTTAATTTTTTTTTAAATGTGCATAGTAATATTGTGCAAAAAAATGAGGTGTTACAATTTTGTGGTAGGAATATGTGTTTTTATCGTGCGCAATTTTCGATTATAAAAATATTTTATTTTGTATCTGTATTTATTTGTATTATTGCATTTCTCCAGACTAGATCAATAAATGTTTAAGCTTTAAATTATTCGATTACACGTTGGTAATGATTTCTATAAGTGCTTCCAACCGTACAGATATTCTTTTAAACCTATCACCATATGTTTTCATCTGTTTGTTTTTGGCCTTTTGGTGCGAAACCCCGCACAGTTAATTAAATTAAATTAATTATAATTTTAATATTAGAATTAATATTAGAAATTAAATTAATTATAATTTTAATAATAGAATAATGAATGAAAATGTTAGGAAAGAATGTAAAACTGATCTAAGCATAGTCGATAGAATGAAAAACTGGTTACTTAGAGGCTTGGGCATGTTGAACGAATTGATGAGGAAAGAATTGTGAGAAAAATATATGACGCAAGAGTTGACGGCACCCGAAAGGGAGGATGAGCGCGGAAGACGTGGCATGACCAGCTGATGATGATGGTCGTCACCCCCGTGGAAAAACGGCGAGGTGGTATGTAAGTAAGTAAAAAAAACTAAGCCATAAGTTTTTATTATACTCCCTTTCTCTTTTGTATTGTTTCCAATTTGATATTCTATCAACATATTTCTCTTGCTTTAAGTTCATGTGGAAAATCTATTCCATGTATATTATTATCCTTAAAACTTATAGAATATTGAAAACGTAATAATAATAACGGTATAGAGGGGCACGGTGTCGGCGAAACCTTCTGATCGTACCCATGGCTCGAGTCTATTTGAAATAGATTTCGCGCCTTCTCGACGCGTCGGGCTCCTTTCTCATTTGTATGGTTTCCAATTCGAAAAAACCGTTAAAATTTCGAAAAATCCAAAATTATACTATAATTAAATTTTTTAAACGAAATTTATTTAGATTATTTTTAACGTCGCCCTGACTCAGCTTGATTGGATCACGGGAAAAGGGATAAAAATCGATCCAAAGTTTTTTCGGCAGACAAGCAGACGCTACGAGTTAAAAGAAAGGGATTAAAAAACTAACCCATAAAAACCAAGTTTTTATTATACTTCCTTTCTTATTGAAACAAGTTTCGCGCCTACTCCACACGTCGGGCTCAAAAATTAAACAATATATAAATCCAAAATTATAGTATAATTATTATTTTTTTAAAACGAAAATTTGTTAGATCATTTTTATCGTCGCCACGAGTCTGCCTGCAAAGTTTCAGCTCGATTGGGTCACGGAAAAAGGGTTAAAAATCGATCCAAAGTTTTTTCGGCACACAAGCAGACGCTACGAGTTAAAATAAAGGGAGTTATAAGACAATCTTGTCTACATATAGTAGTGATAGCAGCAAGCAATCGATAATTTAAACCTTCGGCGACGATGTTCTTTTATTGTCGTGTTTACATTTCTCGTGATTAATTTGCGAAATAACATTAATTATTCAGTTATTTCACACATCCAGCTTTATTCTAATATTATTTTCTAATAATTATTTTAAAATTCTGCATTGCTTGCTTCTAAAATTGCATGTTACCGATATCATTGTTTTTACAAAATGCTGCTTTGATATATTATCAATGATTAAAGAACTGTTTTTATGGTCTATATGTTTGTTATGTATACAACACAATAGTTTTTTATTACTAGCGATTATCTTAGAAATTAATCTTCCAGAAAAAAAATATTGGAAGTTTAAATCAAGATTAAAATTATATATAATCAACTGTTTGTAAAATCATATTTACAAGGAAACAATTTGTGTGCATCCAACAGACGCAAAAGTAATCAATTTCTTTTGTAGCGTGATTTCTTCTACGCTTTGCAATGGTAACTTTTAATTCCGTACGGATATTTCAAAAAAAACGCTACCTTATTTGATATTATTTCATTTTTTCTCCTTTTATATTTAACATTTGATTCCGAGATTAATTCCCAGGAAAATCATTTTTAATAGAAAAGTACTATTCCAATAGCTACAGCACTTGGCATTGGCACCAACGCTTTTATATTTCGATAACTTTTAAGATTGATTTAAAATATTTCACTTGATTTTATTTTTACATTTTATCGAGATACGTACTTCCAAAGTAATTTTATAATTTTAACTTTAATCAATTATTTACTAAAAATTTACACACAACATTAAAAATGGCGGCTCATAATGGAGTTTTGTGCCAACTCTAAGGTAGGGAAGTAAAACCTGGAACTAGAACAAAAAGTAGGAAAGCGAATACCTACAGTCAATTACGTAGGACAGCATGTGCAGAAAATCTTTGTACGATGGAGTGAGGGATTAACAAGGGGTGAATACAATGCTGGTTGCAGTTTAGTAGATAAAATAAAGAAAGATAAAATAAAGAAATCGCTGATGTGTTGAAGAAAAAATGATAAAAGAACATGACGTGAAGCATGTGTTGAAGGCATTAGAAATAGAGGGCGTCCACGAAAGACCTGACGTGATCAGATAAACAAAAATATTGGGGTTGGACCTCTCTAGATCTTCAACAATCGAAGAGCGTGAATGAGAGTAGTAGCATGGCGCTCTATCTACTCTGCCTTTCATGCGGCTAAACTCTAGCTAGTTAGATAAAATGAAAGTGTTTTCATTTTAAATTTTGGTTTTACTAGTATCGTCAATAATGTATCGGTATGAATATGTTGCATATTTAATTAATTAATTATGAAGTAAATTACAATGGGATGGCGCACGTCTGTGTAACTTACAGTGGTGTTTCCATAATTAATATAACGAATATTTAATTAATTTTAAAAAAACATTAAATAAAATCATAACACTCCACAAAGTTGTTCATTCAAATTGATTTACGGAGAATTTAAACTTTGCTTGGAGATGAAAAAAAAATTGCAGAATCTTTTACGGAATTTAAAATATTATATTTTCACTCTCAAATTATCTACATATTTGAAAAGTAAATGCAATATAATTTTTTGTTCATTTAATGACTAGCAAAAAATGTCCAACTTATATTTAATTTATCTTTAACCGTTATGACCACAACTAGTTAAAATAAAATTATAAGATTTATTTTTATATTAAATTATTATATTTATAATTTTAGATATTTTTAATTATTAGATATTACATATGTGGATTATAAAAGCAAAGGCAGCAAGCAATATTCAAAAAAAATTTAATGCAGTCATCGAGGATTACTAATTTATAATGAACTGAATTCAACATTTTATAGGAAACATAGTCTATTCATTTATAGGAAACATCATGGAAGGGATTGATACATATAATCTAGAATTCAATACATTTTGAATTATAAATCCTTGGATATTAATTTTATTCCACACATCTTATATATAAATATTCAGCCTGCGTAAGTTTGTGTACGCAAAACTCTAAAAGTAGCGGCCAATTGACTTGAAATTTTGACACAACGTTGCATTCTAATACGCGCGTGTTTATATCTTTACTTATAAAACTAAATGTCTGTCTGTTCTCTAAACAAATCTACACCGTTTGTCCGATCTGACCCAATTTTGCATTCTTATTTTTTAGGACCCGGCGGGTAACACAGGTGATATTTCCCCCTTCGTCTTTACCCATCCCCTTCCCCTGATATATTTTCCATGCAAGTCTGTACCGTTCAACCGATCTGACTCAAATTTTTCCTTCCTATTTTTTAGGACCCGGCGGGTAAAATGGTTATATTTTCATCCATCTCCCTTTACCCCACCCCCTTCCCGTGATATACTTTCTGTACAAATCTACAGCGTTCGATCGATTTAACCCAAAGTTTGCATATTTATTCTTTAGACCCGGTGGTTAACATAGGTGACGTTTTCCCCCTTCCCATTTACCTCTTCCACCCCTAATATATTATCTCTATAAATCTATACCATTTGACCGATCTAACTCAAATTTTGCAAACTTATTGTTTAGAATCTGGCGGGTAACTAAATACTTTTAATATATTATATTAAATAACATTATGGTGTACAGTAATAAAAATATAATGGTATGCTACACACATTTTTTTGATTTCTTTCTGAGTCTTTGAATCCTTGAATTTTTTTATCCTATTTTGAATCCAATTATCTCGGAATGTCATTTTTTGACATGCCCTAGTTTAAGAGTAGGGGTGCAAGATCTCAAATAACAGTACCGTGAGTCACCGGTTAAAATAACGGTTTGAACTTCAGTATTGTTCGGAGAATTCTACTCGATCAGATGCAGAATATGAATAGAACAGGCAAAGATTTTAAAAACCCAAAAACTTTTGAAATTTTATTTTGTTCATTAATCAGAAGTAGACTGGAGTTTGGAATCGTTATTTGGAACCCGCAATATCAAGTACATATAAATAACATTGAACGTATTTAGCGTAAATTCCTAAAGCGATTGACCTATCATAATATTGTTACACCTTCTCTACCGTGTCTAACTTCTAGACGCAAATACCTAGAAATAATTTTTTTTCATAATATTATATTAAATAATAAAGTGGTTTGTCCTGATTTATTGTCATATACAGACTTTAATGTACCAACCCGTCGTTCATAGACACAAAGTTTAATTTTAAGCAAAAACTTAAATTAATGAATTCATAGGCTTAAAACCAACGAAGATTAATAAATGTATGGAGCAGATACTATTTAATTTTTTTTTAATTTAAATTTATTTATTGAAAATAAAAATATTATATACATACATTTTACATTGAATATCACATTTTTTTATACATGTTTAACTGTCCCCAGTAAAGTAATACTTGTGTTTGGAGACAGGAGTATGATACATAAGAGCATGATTGAATAAGTATGTTTAAGTTATTAATGGAACGGTGTAGAGAAATACAAACATCATAAGATAAATATTAGGTCCATACATATGAAATTGGCGTTTAGTATGGGAGGAACATAAAGCTGATTTTTTTTTATTATAATATATTTATTTAATCAAAGTATGTACCATTGCTATCTATGCACTTTTGCCATCTCATAGGTAGTTCATCGATCCCTTTACTAAAAAAACCATTCGGACGGGAATAAATAAAATCTGTGAAGGCGGTTTGGACTGCCCCATCGGAGTTGAATTTTTTCCTTTGCAAGAAGTTATCCAAATTTCGAAAAAAATGGTAATCTGTTGGGGCAAGGTCCGGAGAGTACAGTGGATGTCTTAGACATTCCAATTGAAGCTCCTCTAATTTGGTAGCCGTCTGTTGTGCAGTGTGTGGTCTAGCGTTATCATGAAGCAGCAGTGGCCTAGAGCGATTAACCAGCCTCGGTTGTTTAGCAGCTAGCTTTTCCATCATGGTTTGCAGTTGCTGACAATAGACATCTGCCGTAATCGTCTGGCCAGATTTAAGAAAGCTGTATTGAACGACACCAGCACTAGTCCACCAAACGCTCACAAGTAACTTTTTTGGAGTCAATTTTCGCTTGGGGCATGGTTTGGCTGGTTCGGCAGGGTTCAGCCATTGCGATGAGCGCTTCCGATTATCGTACAGGATCCACTTTTCATCACAGGTAATGATTCGATTTAAAATCCCTTCATTATTGTGCCGGTTGAGTAATGCAACGCAGCAGTCAACGCGCGTTTGTTGATTTGCTTCACTCAATTCGTGAGGTACCCACCTTTCAAGCTTTTTCACCTTACCAATTTGCTTCAAGTGGATTAAAACAGTTTTATCACTAACACCGCAGCCTGAAGCTAACTCGGATGTGGTTTGCGATGGATTCCGCTTCCACAATAGCCTTCAATTCTTCATTATCAACTTTGGTCTCCGGCCGTCCACGGGGCTTGTTCTGCAGGTCGAAATTTCCAGAACGAAAACGTTGGAACCAAAAACGCACTGTGTTTTCTTTTGCGGCACCGTCGCCATACACATCATTAATCCTTCGAGCCGTTTCTGCAGCACTGGTGCCACGGTGGAACTCGTACTCGTAAATAACGCGATATTTCAAGTTTTTCATTTTGTAAACTGAATGACGCAAAGAAAAAAACAATTGAGGAAAAAACAAATGAATTATAATTTTCAAAACACAAATACATGAGTAAATAGGTGTATAAATTTGGATTTGGAATTCCTAACCAAAGAGAAGATATTTGAGATCAAATTTGCCAGTACGGCAAAACGCCAATTTCATATGTAAGGACCTAATATTAGTATACTCATTATTTCGGAGTATCGTTTATTTTTTATAATTCTAACTATTTTTTGTTTAAATTATGTATACTCTATTTGTTTTACGTGTTTCTTGAATTTTGTGTAGTGTTCTTCAGTTCTAATATTCATTGGTAAGTTATTAAAATATTTGGCACCTAGATAAGTATAATGGTGTTGTGTGGCTGTTTTGTTTTATTTAGGAATGTTTAAGCATCCTACTATTTGCGCTCTTTGGCTATGACTATGAGTATTATGAGTTTGTGCTGTATTTGTATTTTGTTGAGAGAATGTTTCTTTATGTATTGTTATATTGTATGTATTGTATGTAATGTATGTTGTATGTATTGTAATGTAAAATTGAGGTGTTTTTGTATAATCTTTGTATTGTATTGTATGTAATTGTATGTAAAATTGAGGTGTTTTTGTATAATCTCTTATGTTGGTACATTAATTTCTTTAAATAATAAATCTGTAGGGAATGTATTAATATTTTTCTTTATGCTTGCGAATTGAAGCTTACAATGCATCTTCATGCATTGTAAGTTTCAATTCGATTAAAAAATAATTATAATAACGCGTTGTGTGCAAAAAAGTTAAATAAATAAATATTTTATTAAAATGACTTGATTTTATGAATGTTATCATTTAGTGATTGGCCGAGCAGTCACGTCCACCCTCCCCTGTCGCGGGGCGGCCAAACGCAGCGGGCGGCATTAAGAGATTTCTCATCTCGCCGCAGCAAATTGAATGCGGGAGTTTCCATTAACGGAAGTGTGGCCGGTGTGTTTTACAATCTCCATCCAATTTCCCCCTAATCCCCGCGGACCCTGGCTCCGGCCCTGGGCTCCTGTGACGTCAGCTTCGTTTTCTCATTTGCCCAGCGCCGCCATAGGCTGGTGGGCGGCCGGTGGGCGGTCGCTGGGTGGCCGGTGGGCGGCCGGTCGGGGCGAGTTAACAATGGAACGCAATCTCCGCAACACGAAAGTGACGTGGCGCCGTGTTGTGCATCATTTGACCAGCGGCCAATTTCTTCTGCACATATAAATTTTGATTAAAGCTGGTAGCGTAGAGAAATGGAAGTATCCCGACAAAATCTTTGCGTACTCCCTGATTCCAATGTTGATGAGCAACTCACGCAACATAGTGATTAGAAAAAATGTGATTTTTTACTTTAAAATAAGTAAAACTTTGTTCCAGAGTACAGGGCAGTCCCACACATTCCATCTAAGAATACATATGAGTATATTAAATTGTCTTACTTGCGATATATAAAAATGTAATATGATTTAAATACATAAATAAAAAATTATCACATGCAGGTAGATATAAGAAGAAATAAGGTATACAACAAGTATTATTCAAATAAATAGGATATACAAAGTAAGAAAAAACACGGTGCGAAGCGAAAGAGTAAGTATTAGAGCAATAATTATTAACATAAAAAAGTTAACATAAATAGGATGTACAAAAGAAAAGAGAAAACAAATATGAGTATTAACGTAAAAAAAATTAAGAAAAAACATAGCGTATAGCAAGGCCTTTGGCGAGCAGTGGCATTTCGATTATGAGGGTCAATATTTTTCTCCAATGCGCATGGATGCTGGAGTAAGGCGGGCTTAAAAATATTAATTATTACTTATTTGGACCCCCTTTCCCCCTCCGATATATATACAAATCTACACCGTTTGATAGATCTGACCCAAATTTTGCTTACCAATTCTTTAGGATACTGCTACATATGCATAATTTCTTCTCTCGCCTTTACCTCCGCCGATACATTGTCTATACAAATGTACAGCATTTGACAGATCTGACCCAGAGCGTCTGCCGATAGGTCTCGTCGAGACAAATTATGAAATATATACATTTCTAACTTCTTTTCTGATGCGTACATTTAGTTGCATACTAAAATTTCACTTTAAAAACTAACTTCATGGACTCGCATTTCTGCTACGCTACATGCGCAACTTCCGTTACAATAAAACAATACCTTAAATGCGCCAAAAGAAGTATAGCTTCAAAAAGAAATTGAATATGTTAGATATTTATAAGAAATTCCGAGATGGGTGCTATCATTTATTTTGGTATAAGTGTTATCAAATCTTTGTAATATTAAACACCCGCCCAAGTATATCAAGTATAAGTGTTATCAAATCTTTGTAATATAATGCGCCCGCATTTATTTCATTTTGCGAGCTGCTGATTGTAAGTGAGCTGTGTAGTTCTAGCAAGAATAAACTAATGCAATACTACCCAAGTCAAGTACTCCATTTCAGTCGAGTCGGTTGTTCCGTACCATTCTGCATTATTCTGTCAGAACCGTATAAAAGTTTGTCCGTTACTTACAGAGGGGCGGGACAGGGAATTGAGGGTGAGGGAGAATATTGTATCCTGTAAGTGGAGAAAATTTTTCACACCTTTTCCACTAAACTCTATTGAACTCCGTTTTAAGTTTTCGCTTCGCTTGCAGGAACACAAGTTTTCCTTCCGCGAGTTTTTTCACACTCCTGATTATTGCATTTCACTTTTTCTGATTCGCACATTTTTATTTTCAACTGAATAGAAGTGTAACAAATAATATATAATATTTTATTATATTTTTTGTACTATGAGTACACACACCACACACAGAATATATAATTGCATTTAAATATTTCATCGATTCATAATAAGCATGCAAATCGAAGTTTTTGAAACTGCGTTATATCAAAGGCGCTTATTTACTGTGCTTAATCTCAAATGATTAACAGGTGCTCTTATTTACTGCGCTTATTGTCAAATGATTAAAAAGATGCTCTTATTTACTTCGCTTATTGTCAAATGATTAAAAAGATGCTCTCATTTATTGCGCTTGTTGTCAGATGATTAACAAGATGCTCTTATTTACTTCGCTTATTGTCAAATGATTAAAAAGATGCTCTCATTTATTGCGCTTGTTGTCAGATGATTAACAAGATGCTCTTATTTACTTCGCTTATTGTCAAATGATTAAAAAGATGCTCTTATTTACTTCGCTTATTGTCAAATGATTAAAAAGATGCTCCCATTTATTGCGCTTGTTGTCAGATGATTAACAAGATGCTCTTATTTACTTCGCTTATTGTCAAATGATTAAAAAGATGCTCTCATTTATTGCGCTTGTTATCAGATGATTAACAAGATGCTCTTATTTACTTCGCTTATTGTCAAATGATTAAAAAGATGCTCTCATTTATTGCGCTTGTTGTCAGATGATTAACAAGATGCTCTTATTTACTTCGCTTATTGTCAAATGATTAAAAAGATGCTCTTATTTACTTCGCTTGTTGTCAGATGATTAACAAGATGCTCTTATTTACTTCGCTTATTGTCAAATGATTAAAAAGATGCTCTTATTTACTTCGCTTATTGTCAAATGATTAAAAAGATGCTCTCATTTATTGCGCTTGTTGTCAGATGATTAACAAGATGCTCATATTTTATGCGCTTAATGTCAGATGATTAATGTCAGATAATTAAGACAACACAAAACTTACAGGGTTTAGGACCTTGGGAAAGGACCAAAAATAAGATGCAGCGACAATGTCTTCTATAAAATATCTCTTTTGAAGAGCAATCTAGGATTCGCAATGCAATACAATACTTGCAAAAAAATTCAGATAAAATATCTTCAAGATTTTAATATATTCTATTTGATTTGTAATCATCAAAGCATTAAATATTCAATATTTTTATGATTGTATAACATTTTACGGAAGATAGGTCATAAATATTAAAAAACAAGTCTTACAAGTTCAAGCCAAAAATAATCTGAAAAGCCCTTGCTTCTTTTATTAAAAATTGTTAGTAAAATAGAAAAATATTCTTTCTCTCAAGTTACAATACAAACAATTTTGACAGTGTGTGTTGTGAGTACATCTTTAAAATGGATGTGCGGTTTATGTTCAAACATTTGGCCCTGCAGTAAAGTGGAGCGATATACCTATGCGATATTTAACTATTTTTCTGTAGGCCCTGACACTTTCTACCGCAGTGAGTGGGGAATTATTGTATTTATTGTTTATAGTTCTAATAATATAAATACTCGACCATTGTGAATCGAGTACCAATCATAAAGATGCTCAATTCAAAAGCTGACGAATGATTTGTTATTAAATTGAAAATTAGAACGTTTTATTGAATTACGATTTCGGCAATGTAATCAAAATGGCAAAAATGTGCTTCTCGTACGGATTTCTGTATTTCATGTTATTGTCGATGTTTAACTGCGTTTTTGAAAATTCAGATGTTTTTTGAAAAGAAACGTATCAATTACGATTCATTTTGAATTTTCGTCAGCTGTCAGATTCTATTTGCGAGTTCACGAATATTTAGATCGGTTTTTAAGAAATTTTTATTTGCCCTAATCATTTTAAATATTCAAGGTTCATTTTGTTAGTACGAGTTTTAATTCTTTTCATGAAACTCAACAAAATAATCGACAATGATCGGTGTAGATTTTTACATTTTAATATTTAATAATATAATTTTCTCTTTTATTTTAGTTTTAAATATAACTTCTACCTTAAATATAACTTCTACGCGTACATGAACCCGCGCGTTCAATTTTTTTATTGCGGGTAGTTCATGTATAAGTTACTGACTTATGTACTATAACGCCATTTTCTGCGGAAGTAAGCAGAGTATGGAGCGCCACACTCTTCTATCCTGACATACAACTCTCACCTCATACACATTCATACGTCTTTGGATGCAAACTCGACGATTAGTGTGGCTCCCAACAGGACCATCACCCAATGTCTGGTTGACCTGATCATGACACGTCCTTCGCGGACGCAATCTCTTTCTAGCGCCATCAATACTTGCATCATATATTTTTCTTACCCATCTTTCTTCATTTATTTGCTCAACATATCCAAATCACCTGAGCGACACATTTTTATTCTTTTAACTATGCTTAGATCATTTTTACGTTTTACTCTTATTTGTTTATTCTTTGCTGTATTGAAAATGGATTTTTCACAAAAAGTTTTTCGTGTAATAGATGTTTGTATGTACATAGTAAATAAAGTTCAGTACAAAGTTGTGCGCAAAACTTTGTCGAACTGTCATTCTTGTTTTTTTATATATTTTGTTAGAGAAGAACCATCATACGTGGAATATAAAAGCAAAAGCAGCAATATCAAAAAAAAATAATGCAGACATCGAGGATTACTAATTTATAATGCACTGAATTCGACATTTTATAGGAAAAGACTATAAATTTATAGAAAACACAATTTTCGAAGGGATAGATACATAAAATCTAGAATTCAGTACATTTTAAATTAGTAATCCTCGGTGACTGCATTTAAAACATTATTTTAATTTTTTGGATACTGTTTCATTTGCTTTTATACCCCACGTACGACGTATACCTTAATTTTCCGTAATCAAATCTCCATGAGCTCACGCGAGAGCAAAATCTCATCCGTGTACGTCCACCTTTTTGAGGAAAAATTACACTCGCAGCGCCAGCGGTTGAACTAAACGTTACGTGCGCCTCTAAATTGGCCTTCTCGCTAGTGAAATACTAGTAGCCGAGCAGAGAGGGATTTTTGCGTGTAATAATGAGCTTAAGTTACTTCCGAAGCTCTCTCGCAGCTAAAACCAAAGTTTTAACGTGATTAAAAAAGGTTTTACAGTTATGTTAAAATTGGTTTAACGAATTCACGCAGCAACAATATATTCCGAAAAGTTTAGCAGTCTTATAAATAAGCATGAGTTGAGTGCTTTCCCAGTATCTAGCGTGTTGCTGGCTTTAACAAACTCTAACTTCTTCATAACTTAATAAAATTAATGTATTCCTATACAATTCGGTAATAATTGTTTTGTGCCTATTCCTTTGCAGGATTTATTTAAGGGTTGGTCCCGTGAATTTTTTTTTCAATATTTTAAATAAATTTACCCAATTATTTAAAATTTATATTACTATTTATGCAATGTAATCTTCTTTTAATGACCTCTTAATATTTTTTTTAATGGCCGTTGGATTATTGGTCCTCGTAACGATGTTAATTTTACTTTTTAATTTTGAAGAAGCCTTCAACTTTATATCGAATATAACTACCATGATAGGTGTTATGCAATCATAAAAAATGAGATATTTTTACACGTATCGATAGGTATACCATTAACTACTGTAATTAATAATAACTTTACCCTTCAGTGTAATATAAAATTTATCCTAACTATATCATATTTAGTCTCATTAGTACGAATTTCTTTACGTGTCTTGAGTCGAGAAAATGAAGACAAACCAGACATCCTACTATTGAAATTCAAAAATCATAAATTCGGAGAAAACACTGGTAACCTTCCGTCATACCCCACCCGTACCTCATTTTTTTTTCATAACTTTAAAAAAAAATTAACATACAGACCGTCAACAGGTCATTGATGACCCTAATAGATGGTCATTTAGTGACATTAGAGTACAAGTATATTAATATTATATATTTATTATTTACACCTATTTTGAAGGGATTGCACCATTCGAAACTAGTCGTAAATGATTTACAATTTTGTTTTTAGTCCATATTTTTATATAACGATAAAAATAATACACAACTTATTGATTATTATTTGCTGTCATGTTCAAGTTTTTTGGATTGCATGGGGGAGGAATTAAGAAGAAGACAAGGGCTTAAAGCATCTATAATTATTCTGCCATAGTATATTTGAGATAAATGTAACTGAATATATCATCAGATAAAATGTATACATCATAATTTATGTAACCAAATAGTTAGATAAGCCCAATTTAAAGCCTACTAAATAAACACCTGTCTCAAGGCAGAATTACCCAATATTAATATGTGGGAATATTATGCCAGACCTTAACATATTATATATGTATATAGATAGATACTGATAAATGTATAAACATATATATAGGTATCAGTATCCGTACATATATACATACAACCGAAAAATGATAATCGGCCGTATTCTAAAATAAGCAAAATTGCTATTTCTGTATCTTGACGGTTATGTACAACATTGTAATAACGCCAATTTTGACGTTTTAAGTTTGACAGGTTTGTAATTAGTCAAGTCAATCAATCAGAAAGTTCTAAAACTTATATGTAAGTTATTCACAATTATGAATTATGAGCTGTTTGTGTCTTATGAGGTATTATGCCGTGTTTTTACGGCCTTTCTGACCGACGTTTCGGATCCCGTTGCAGGGTCCATCATCAAGGCTGATGTTAAAATTGTCCAATTTTAAAGGCCCGTAAAACTTCAAATCACGACCAATTAATGCCGAATATCAACCGAGTACTTATCTATCTAAAATGGTATCCAATGACAAAATTTCGAAATAAATTTATGTTTCAAAACATCAAAATTAATAACGGTACCTATTATTTCGTTGGATACTTATCCAACGTCATCTGCGAACATGCATCCAAAGGGAATCTCTGTCACTTCATCAGATTACAAGGCAAAAATCTTATCAACAAAACCGTACCTTATACCCAGATTAGTGAGGGAGTCCATTGAAATATAGAAACATCCCAATTTCAATAGAGATGACAGTTACAAACTATCAAATATTTGGCGCCCTGTTTAACGACACTGATTTAACCCTTGAGAGAAGTCGCAGTAAAATCCGCCGACGTAACTAGTACATATTGCATACTGGCGACCTCTATTGTAGAAGAAGAGAACACTCCACAACAAAGTGCATACAATTTACGCCCTAGAAAGCAGCACCTTTAATCAGTCCGACCTCCACCTCCGCGGGTAAAGGTCGTCCTCTTGATGACGTTGGATAAGTAGTCAACGAAACGTCGAGATTCGCTTCTCGATAATACATACGCTGCGTATAGAATATCCGAAATTACTGTTAAAAACGGTACCTATATTAGATCTGGGATGAATGGAATAAGAGTGCAATTTTTGTTACTTTAAATTTGGACAAAAGAAAATACGTTGTGCACATATAATCTTTTTGATAGCAAGAACATGCCTGGTGTCCTTGGTGAGTAGCTTGTTGGTCTTGTGGTTAGGACACTCGCCTCGTAATCCAAAGATCGCGGGTTCGAATCTCACTCCAGACTAGCAAGTTAGTCCTATTTTCAGAGCCCAAGCGTTTATCTTATTTTTAAATTAGTTAGAATATTGATGTGACACATATTCTGTGTTCGCATCTCTATTTTTTAAAAAGAAAAAAAAATATTTCTAATTTCACTAATTTCGTTTAACTAGGGGACCTGTTATAAAAAATATTCTATGTTAAAATGAAAATTTTCTTAAATAGAACATTTATGACCATCCCATTTTCCGTACAATCATATTTTATATACATATCATATTTCCCATACAATCATACATAGTAATAGTATCCATATTGTCACGTGGGTCGTAGCTATGGGAGGAATAAATGAAAATGCTGAAAATTAATTAGCGTTTAATTAATTAACTATTAACTTATCAATCACTAAGTCACTTAAAACGAATTTAACTTAAAGCTTTTCTTTAAATTGCACTATTTTGCAGAATATCACTTGTAAATTAATACTTTATTATCGCTGGATAGCACGAATTTAACATTCACTGGAACATTCCATCCAATTTCGCTCGTACTATTGCATTTATTTAATTCGCCAAATAGGTAGGTACTTGGCTCGATTATTCGCTTTATTTTTCTCCCCGCAAATCACGACTGGTCACCCTGGGCTTGCGCTCATGAAATTCGCACTAAATCGACCTGTCAAACACCACAACTCTGCGGCGGCCTAGATGTGCGCTATTTATATCCAAAAACTGTATTATCGAACCTCTTAGATTTTATAGGGTTAATGAGAAGTTTTTTATGATAATTCCAGCCGTAAAACAATATAACTACGGTTTCATATCTCCGCATAATATGCGTAAAATTTATTTTATTTAATTTAAAAATAAGTAACAAAACATACTGGGGACGGAAATCGCAGAACTTTTTATCTTATCCAATTCCAGTTCAAGAATTTTGTCTGTAAAATAAAAGAGTCAATATTACGCATCGCTGAATTTGCTTTTTCTCGTATTCTACTTAGATTTTATCTCAATGTATTATTATCTTGTTTGTTGAGATCGTAGACCTGTTGAGACAGAAGAAACAACTTCGCTTCGTTATTTGACAAATTTATTTGTAAAAAATCATATTTACAATTAACGTTTAACATATTGTTATTTCTACGCATTATCACTTTTAAGTAAGTTTTTTGTAAGTATTTTACAAAGTCATTGTTTCATGTCAGAGTAGTATATTTATTCAAGTTTTTTGTTTGTAACATTGTGAAAATTCATTTTTAATATTTAAAAAAATGAAGGTAAACAAAACACTGTTCACTATATTTATTTTGAATTGTTAGAACGTTTTCGGGATTTCTCCCATTGTCAATAACAACACATTTGTAAACGTGTTGTTGACAATGACAATCCCGAAAACGTTCTAACAATTCAAAATAAATATAGTGGAATAAAACAGTGTTGTGTTTACCCTCATTTTTTAAAATATTACTATATTTATATTATTTGTATTTATAAATTAAAAATGCAAACAATATATCAGATTAAATAGAACTAGGCAGACTGATTACTTAATTAGTACTGAGCACAATATTACATATGAGAAACAATGCAAAATATAAATCTTATAATTAAATACACATACGTTCATAAAACAACAATATACAAGGTTTTTCGTGAAGTTTTATTATTGCTTTTGTAAAATTCTTTATCTTTTAACAAACCATTATTCTTAATTATATTAAAAACGAATTTGTTAATTTTTGTATCCGATTTATTCATTCCAAAATACTTTTTATCTCGTGTGTTGCAGTTTGTACCTCGAGAATACCGTCAAGGAATTAACACAGAGGGGATGCATAAAAAAATGTTTTATTGTCTACATATAATATATCACCATACTAACACAGTGTAAATTTCTGAAGATTGTGTAGTCATAGCATGTGACAGTATAGTAGAGAGTGTAGTAGTAATGACTGAAGGAACATTTTATATAATTAATTAAAGTCCATCAATTTTATAATAGAGAGTTGCAAGAATCGAAAGAATGCAGAAAAAGTTTTTATGTATTTTTTCCAACAGAGCCGGTGAACACAGAAATTTTCACAGCTGCGAGGATCGTCTTGTCTTTGTCCAGATGCACAAACTGTAGTTCCTGCACAAAATATCCAATATACAGTCCTTCACAAGTTTCTCAATTTAGAAATCAAAGTTGGATAAAAAGATTTTCATGATAAACCCCTTATTCTGTAAGAGGTTCATTATGCAAATTATTATTTATGCATCTCTTTAGAATAATTCAGTATTCTAATAATATTGTTAATTTTTCTTCATCAGTCACAAGAATATTTCATATAAATAATATGTATTTTTCTGACCCTAACACAGATGCTGAGATTCATGCAGGTACCCAATCAACACTTCATCGTCATCCCTTTACAACATTAATTTTCTTGAAAACGACTCCTAGAATCCATGATATTAATTAATTACTTACTTGTCTATAAATGATCGCTCTGCATTGATAGGTAAATTAAATATATGCATGTTGTCAGAGCAGGCACGAAGGCGCACACAGTCAGTGGACTGAGTTTGAAATAAATGTGTTTGATTTGTATTCGTCTTATTAAAACTTAAATAAAATTAAACATTAGGCATTCTTATTATCATTTTATTTTGAAAATTATTAAAGATAATATTTAATAACGTAAATCATATTAATATAATCTTTTCCTTTTTAAAGGAATATTGCATTGCATTGTAGATTTTTACATTTTTTCAAAATCCCACC
Organism: Agrypnia vestita; assembly: GCA_016648135.1. Classification (NCBI taxonomy): domain Eukaryota; kingdom Metazoa; phylum Arthropoda; class Insecta; order Trichoptera; family Phryganeidae; genus Agrypnia; species Agrypnia vestita. The sequence goes on from JADDOH010000485.1 coordinate 254,007, forward strand.
GTTACATATTCACCTTCAAAGAGATACGGGTGACGTTTTTTTTATATTAGGTCCTTACATGTGAAATTGGCGTTTAGTATGGGAGGAACATAAAGCCGATTTTTTTTTATTATAATATATTTATTTAATCAAAGTATGTACCATTGCTATCTATACACTTTTGCCATCTCATAGGTAGTTCATCGATCCCTTTACTAAAAAAACCATTCGGACGGGAATCAATAAAATCTTTGAAGGCGGTTTGGACTGCCCCATCGGAGTTGAATTTTTTCCTTTGCAAGAAGTTATCCAAATTTCAAAAAAAATGATAATCTGTTGGGGCAAGGTCCGGAGAGTACGGTGGATGTCTTAGACATTCCAATTGAAGCTCCTCTAATTTGGTAGCCGTCTGTTGTGCAGTGTGTGGTCTAGCGTTATCATGAAGCCGCAGTGGCCTAGAGCGATTAACCAGCCTCGGTTGTTTAGCAGCTAGCTTTTCCATCATGGTTTGCAGTTACTGACAATAGACACCCCTCTGCCGCTCAACACGCCTCGGCCCAGCTTCTCAACGAACGCTGGTCCTGAACCGCACACAACCCCGCACTCACTCCCACACGCTCACCATAACGTTTCCTCTGCGGCACGCTCCCAATTCAACCCTCTTGCCTTGGAGTCATGGTCTCTCTCGGCCCCCGCCCTGCCCTGCGGCCTGGTGACAACCCTTGTCCGATGAGCACTTCCGATTATTGTACAGGATCCACTTTTCATCCACAGGTAATGAATTCGATTTAAAATCCCTCATTATTTTCCAGGTTGAGTAATTCAACGCGCGACAGTCAACCGAGTTTGGTTTTGATTTGCTTCACTCACTTCGTGAGGTATCCACCTTTCAAGCTTTTTCCCTTACCAGATTTGCTTCAAGTGGATTAAAAACAAGTATTTACCACTACACCGGCATTCCCTGCAGCTAACTCGGATGTGGTTTGCGATGGATCCGCTTCCACAATAGCCTTCAATTCTTCATTATCAACTTTGGTCTCCGGCCGTCCACGGGGCTTGTTCTGCAGGTCGAAATTTCCAGAACGAAAACGTTGGAACCAAAAACGCATGTGTTTTCTTTTGCGGCAACGTCGCCATACACATCATTAATCCTTCGAGCCGTTTCTGCAGCACTGGTGCCACGGTGGAACTCGTACTCGTAAATAACGCGATATTTCAAGTTTTTCATTTTGTAAACTGAGTGACGCAAAGAAAAAAACAATTGAGGAAAAAACAAATGAATTATAATTTTCAAAACACAAATACATGAGTAAATAGCTGTATAAATTTGGATTTGGAATTCCTAACCAAAGAGAAGATATTTGAGATCAAATTTGCCAGTACGGCAAAACGCCAATTTCATATGTAAGGACCTAATACTAGGTACTACACTACACAAAGCATGAAGTGTCTTATCAAAGCTCAAAACATCTGACATTTTAGAAATATATTAAATTACTGTAAGTTTAGTGTTATGTTATATGCTTTATTTCGTCTTTAATTTTTGTTATATTTTACAAAGAAAGGGAGTATAATAAAAACTTGGTTTTTATGGGTTACTTATTTTACGATTTTAAAATACAAAATATGCCGTTCTAGTACGCTTCATACCGACAAGCGGTGGCAAGTGCTTGCTGATGATAAACGGCTACACGTTTTCCCGGAGAGCCTGCAAGCCCGACGCCAGGGCCTGGTGGACCTGCTCGTCCTCCCTGAGCACGGGCTGCGGCGCCTCGGCCGTCACCCGCGCCGACCGCCTCCAGTCGCACAAGGGCGCGCACAACCACGACCCCCCCCGGTATATCAAGACGGCCGACGGATCTTTTGTGAGAATGTGGCAAAGGTCGAACAAGAACCGATAATTGAAAATTTAATTTCTGATGTGCTTAAACATATTTTTTCGCATTTTTTGCATTTACATATTCAAGCATTTTAACCTTGCATTATAAATATAATATTGTAAATAAAAAACACCGTATTCTGTTAAAATATCGCATGCCTTAAAAAAACTTTCTATATAAAAATCATTGTTTTTTTTTTGTTTTCATATTTGCAATTATGTTACGTTATAATTATGTAGTCTTTTTGGCAAGATACGAATTCAAATATTAATTGTCTTGAGGTGAATAAATTTAATAATAAAATCTGATTCTAAACTTTATTATTTCATTTAAAAAAACCCATTTACGATTTTTGAATGTAAAGGAATTCGTTAATTATGTAATGTAATGTATATAATAATATAATAAAAACTGAAAATTTTCTTTATTATCTTACACCTATTTAATATTTCATTTATCATGTGGGCCAGAAAAAGCAACCCGCTTTCCTAAACTTTATTCTTAATTATTTTGATGAAATGTTAAATGAAAATAAAGGAGTATCTGTACTTAACTTTAAAAGGTTAATGTATAGACTTTCGCGTTGGTGATACTGCGGATGCAATTTTTATGTTCCTCAGTGGTATGGAAATTCTGTCCATTCACTATTCCCTTAAAACGTCCCTAAAATAATTGTGGATGCCTTTCTTGATGTTCCCCAATAATAAGGGGATTCTTTTCGTACACCCTTTCCTTCAGGTATTCCCACTAATAATAGTCAGATGTCTTGCGACCACGGCGGCCACAAGCCTCTGCTCAATGTTTGCTTAGCACTAACCATATGTTGGACACGATCAAGTGACCTGTCAGACAAGTACATATAATAAAAATTAATAAATAATATAATAAACATATAATGTAAACAAATAAAGTAAAATGTTGTTAATAATGTTGATTCAAACTAATTACTGTTAAAGCAAATCAGAAAATCTCAAGAATTAAATATCTGTAAAACATTTAATAATTTATCGTTGTCGTTTATGATATAGAAATGCTTTTTCCGAGGTATAGTTGTAGAACTTCACAATGACAGGTATGGAAAAATATCACATATCAAATTCTACTTATTCAATTTAAATGAGATACAAATGAAATTTAACAAGTATCTTACATATAGTATATGGATTTTAATCTTTTTTTATATTTTGTTTTTTTAATTTTGTATACATTATCATGTTATCTTAAATTATTTTGGGTTCTTGGACAATATCATGTCTTTTTAGCAGCTTGTTATATTTTTATACGTGTCGTCAGTTTTGCACTTTTTTTGATAATTTGAATCAATAGCCTAAAATTAAGTTTTTTTTCTAGTACGCTTCATTCCGACAAACGGTGGAAAGTATTTGCTGATGGTAAACGGTTACACATTTTCTCAAAGAAAAGTTTCGTGCAGACTAAAGGACAGGGCCTGGTGGACGTGCTCCTCCTCCGCGAGCACCAAGTGCAGCGCCAAGGCCACGACCGAGGCCGCGCAGCTGCAGGCCTGCTCGGGCCGCCACAACCACGACCCCCCGTGCTACGTCGTCTCCCCCGACGGCACCTACGTGAGGGTCAGGACGAGGCACACCAAGCAAAACGACATCGATGTACAAATAATCCATCCTATCTTTCGGATTGCATAAATACCCATTTAAAATAATATTCTGCTGGCAAGTTGCGATAGCCCCTAGTCGGTATATGTGTTACAGTGGATCTGTATTTCTCGTGAGTCTATATTTTTGCTGGCATTTTAGTGAAATAATATTCAAGGTCATTCTTGTCATATCCAAGCAGATTTTCACTAATAGAAATTAATACAAACTAGTGAAATATATTTTCACTGAAATCTTACTAGTGAAATTTTATCGGATTCCAAACTGTCATTAAAATTAAATTTGACAGATCATGACAGATGTCTATTTCCGGATTGATATTGATCTCTTAGAATAACAATTTAAGATTTAAGTTGTTGCTTGAAAAAGGTTCTTACTGCATTATTAATTTCTTCTATTCATATATATTAACATTATATACCGGATATTATTAACCTAACCTAAGCTTTAGAAATGCTTGCATTCGAAGACAACGATAGTTTCAACGATACTGCTCAGTGAATCGGTAAATTAATTGGTTGACATGTTTTCACTGCCCGACCGGGTAAAATATATTTCTACTAGTGAAAATATAGACTATATCTATATAGGCAAGATCTGATAGTGCTGGTTATGAAAGGTTTTTATGAAAAGAAAAAAGAAGCAATCTTTCATAACCAGCAGCACTAAATCTAGCCCACTAGCTTGGATGACCTTTTATTTTTTTACCAGGGGATTTAATTACGCAATAATAAATACTTACGCAGCGGTATAAATGTGTATTAAACATGCGCGAGGAGGACAAACTCTTTTCCTAAAGAACGGGTTTAGTTCGTCTCTGTAATTTTGTATACTCTGTGAGTGGAATGTAGTTTTTGTTATTTCTTTAAATAATTGTGTAATTATTTATATACTGTTTGCCTTAAGATAAAATTTGTTTCAATAAGAAAAATATACACACAAGCCATTTTGTGACTGGCTGTGCCAAGTGTAGTGAATCATTCACTTAGAATTGATACCGTGAGATTTATGAGATTGAGATGTTAATATAAACCTACTCACATTTTTTTTTTGTGAATTTGTTACTAATCTCTTCATAACGATAATTTATTTTATTTAAAAAAATATGTTTTAAATGTGCATAGAAACATAAAATTTTAACATATTTCATAATGATGTCGGCCGTAATAATAAAGTCATGATTACGTATAATCGTATGTATAAAGTTAACATCGGAAAAATATGGTAGGTTATGTATTATAACTGATTATTTTTACTATAATAAAATGGTGTTACTACTTTTTATTTTCTTTTTTCTGTAGTATTTGGGTTCCACAATGTGAATGAATACCATGTTAAACAAATACAAGGTGAGTAAGTAGATTGTAATGTGTCGCAATATATTTTTACAAGGTGGTAAGGACGCTGGCGTCTAAGGACGATAATCTTTTTTCCTCTTTATTTACCATTTATATACATTTACAATGTCAATTCCAACAAATTTCTTTTACATTTATATACAGGGTGTAACAGAGCTGGTCCACAATATTTTATAGGTAGATTTCTGCCTAAATTATGAGACAAAATTGTTCAAGCACCAATGTCCCAATATGAATAGTTATGGAGATAAGCGACTTCCAAATTTACATTATTTTCATTATTTCTGACTTCTCTAAAACGATGGACTACCATTACAGTAACGTGTATAAAATATTAAGAATTCACCTGCTTTAATACATGTAATATTAAATTATTAATAGCTTGCAGAAATTTGCAAGATTTTTGCGAGGTTTTAGCTATTTCATTAGACTCATCGACATTAATCGAAGTCGAATTTTTAGATAGGTAAATCAAAATACTGAAAAAAAATGCAAACTCTGAAGTCTATTTTTTCAAAAGTATTGATGTTAGGAAATCGTTGCTTGAATATTTTCGACTAATAATTAGACAGGAGTCTACCTGCAAAGTATTGTGATCTAGCTCTGTTAAACTTATCCTTATTTAATCTTGTGTATTAATATGTACATAAAATTGTGGTGTTTCACACAATTTTTTTTAGCTAATGAAATTCCTTACTGCCCAATACGAGCAACTCTTATTTAGAGTATTGAATTGTTTTATTCTATATTCCCTTTTAGTTTCCTTCATCCCCACCAACGGGGGTAACCGCCTCCTGATGCTGGAGAAGTACACGTATTCCTGTAACAGCGCGCGCAACCAGCGGATGTACTGGAAGTGCTCCTCGTACACCAAGGGCCGGTGCACGGCCTCGGCCATCACGGTGGATGACTCCCTCATTCGGAGAAAGGGGTTCCACAACCACGATCCCCCAGTATACTGGAAATCAATTGCGGGAAATTATGTTAAACTACGCATGTAGCTATGTTTTATTTATTACCTATAAAAGCAAAAGTACCAATATTCCACTACGGTGTTTCTGAGATGAATACGAAAAACCTGACACTTGTAGCTATGTTTTATTTATTACCTATAAAAGCAAAAGCATCAATATTACACTACACTATAAATACGAAAAACCTGACACTTTTCAAGGAAATTTCATTGGAATCTATGAAACCTACATTTAATTGCAAATAATTTTTTAAAATCATTCATATAGTATATGTAGTGTATAAACAAATATTTAATTTGTTAAATGAAAAGTGTACTTTGTTTTCACCATTTATACATTGAAAATATCAACATGTTTCAGGGCGAATGGTCTTTTCTTCAGGATACGATGTATACTAACAAATAAAAAATAAATAAAGTATGGACAATTAAAATATAAAAATAATATATGGGAAATGAATAATAATTAAGTGCTAACATGTTGATATTTTTTATATATAAGTAGTGAAAACAAAGTACATTTTTATTAATTATAATAATAATGTCACTACAAAATCCTCATATTTAATATAAACTCAGTACATTCTAAATTAGTAATCCTCAGTGGATATAAAATATTTTTAAATATAAAAAAAATAATTACATCACTGTCTTTACTTTTATATCCCTCAAATGATAATAATTGAAAAATACTGTTTTACTCTGCCGTATATTTAATTTAATGCTATAACGTTTTCGAGAGATTGTCAACAACGATTTCAACTAAAATTAAAACCGTTACTTTTAATCTCTCTTTTATTTTTCTTATAAAAATCAAAATGCGATTGGAAGAACACAATAAAGCGATAAGAAACTTATATATAAATTCAGAAATGGCAGAAAATGCCAAAATGGATGGTCATTACTTTTGATAAAATAGTAATTTAACACTCATACATTGTTTCGTGATCGTTAAGCTCATGCTAATGGTTAGGTTGATGCTGGAGATGTTTGCACCAATCACGGGCCAGGATTTTGAAAGCTATTCAAAATACACTTTGAAAAGACCGCTCGTCACACGGACGTCACGCTCTCTTAGCCGAACGAAGATGGCCGCCGGAAAACATTTGTTCTCACAAGAGACGTTAGCTGAAACAATAAAAGTTGTTTTCAGCGAACGTCTCTTGTTTTGTTTTGATATAAACAACGTAAACCTCTGCAGAGCTCTGCCTAAACCGGGAAGAAAAGAAAAAAAAAGAAAAAAGAAAGGACCGGCTCCGCGAGTTCTTTCCAAATGTGTGATGTTTGTTATCGGTTTGGGCTAAATCCAAGATAATGGTCCCATTGCATATACAATGAAAATGAGTATTTCACTATATTATTGAATGTGCTAATAACAAAATGAAAGATAATTTACGTTTAAATAGTAAGTATTAAATAAGATATTACATTTTAATGTTCCGAAAATTGCACTGCATATTTTGACATTACATAGACAATATATGAGGTTAGGTTAGATTATTAGGTTTGGTTAGGTTAGGTTATTAGGTTTGGTTAGGTTAGGTTATTAGGTTCGGTTTGTTTAATTTAGATTACGATTATTTTAGTTAGATTAAATTAACAGGACGTTAAATTATATAGTGAAATACTTATTTTTATTGTATGAACAACGGGACCATCATCTTGGATTATTCCTTGGTTTGTTTTTTCGAGTGTATCCTGACCATCTACTCTCACGGCATAAGTTTAGAATGTCGTTTTCTTATGTGATGCGAATTAGTCGTCACCCGCAGTTACAATAAAGAACAAAGGTTAGACATATTAGAGATATGCAAAATTTACAGTAATAAGATAAATAATAAATATTAAAATACCACCCTTTATATCCCCGCTCCTGACCATTCTAACCTCATCCGCGTACCTGCACTGTATCCTCTTAATTACTGATTGTAAATATTTTTATTTTAGTTGATATCCCTTACTATGTACGCAAACATGCTTTTGCGTACATGAATATTTTTTGTCAAATAATCATATTCAAACACGTTGATCTGTATTCTTGTCATATGCATAGTAGCCCTTTAGTTTCTAATCCCCTCATGATTGTTTGTCGTGTAGTATATAGTATATTAAGTAAGCATTTTAATTATTATTTTTTTCATTGTATAATTTATTATAATACAATAATCTCATCAAATACAGAAACAAATAACTAACACATAAATAGAAAATAACGTACCAAATTTACGTATGTCGGGGTTACGTATCTCGGGGTAAGGAAAATTATTTATTGTTATTGACGTGTTAAAAAAGAACTTTCATATCGGATTAAGAATGCAGTTCAGTATTCATGGACGTACACGTAAACTTACCTTTGTTTCATTATATTTTACATTATAATGTTGATAATTGCTCTGTGTACATAAAACATGTTAACCTTCAACCTTTTTAGTTACTTACATTATAACTTTTAACCTTTGTACCTTTAATCTTTTCAGTCTACCTTTAACCTAACATTACTTACATTACCTCGAAAGAGGGTAAACCAAAAAAAATACTACCTCATCGAGTTGAATAGTCGTTGAACAAAAGACGACCCTTCCCGCAGATCTCTGATACCGTTCCGAGCTAAGGTCACAGCTATACTTAATATGGTCCCGCGTACTCCGCGAAGAAGTGGCTCTGCTCCGCGCACTGCGGTAGCGCATGCAGGGCCTTCCTCATTGTTGTAGATGATCTCCTAGTCAGCGCTCACTACTCACACACGCACTTGTCGGTGTAGCTTATTAACCCACAATTAAGGAAAGCGTTTTAGGAAACCTGAAAACTGTCCGATTCGATCTACAATGCGGAAAAATGATAGGTAATGTGTTTGGCATAATGAATTTTATCTATAATGCGGAAAAATGATACACGATGTGTTCGACATATTCAATTTGATCTAAAATGCGGAAAAATGACATCATTTATTTGACATAATCAATTTGATCCACAATATATGATTTTCATGTGTAATTTTTTGTTTTCGAAATAATATATCACCATAATTATCCATTGTTTCAGTGCATAGGTGGCTCCTATTAATATTTGAATCATGTACGTAAAAATTATAAGTACTACATACTTATAATTTTTCAGTATAAAAATATCATTTTAACAATACATTCATTCATTTTATCATCACATGTCGCATTTATTCATTTTATCGAGGTCGTCGAATTATTGCAATAAAAAAAGAAAAATTCTACGAATATAATTAATAATATAAATACGAAGATATGTTGATTTTTTAATGAAAACACTTGCATTCGTGAAGTGGCAGATTTAGAACATGATTTTATGATAATTAAAACAAATTTGATGAATTATTTAGAAAAAAGATTTACAGGAAAAAACTATATTCCAAAAAATATTTGATTACAGTAACACGAACCCTTTACTAATTTCTCCATAGTATTCATTAATGATTACGAAAAATTTGATACTTTTATATATATGGTCTTGTATAATAGATACATCTATGACATATGTGTGGTCTTGTATAAATGACACGTCTATGATTCATTAATTCCATTTTCAATAAGCTTAGAACTTTGTAGTATGCAATGAGTCCCAAAACCTTTGAGTATTCTACGCTAGATGCCGATTTTGCAGAGTTGTTAGATCAAATCTGCTATCTTAAAGCTGGACAAAATACCAAAGCCCAGGTTTTTTCTCAAGAAATATAAAACGACTGGTTTTGGCTTTGGTGTTCTACATAACTCTGTATATGTTCGAGTCATGGATCCTGAGAAAGAAAAGTGAGGGACAAAGGCAGACATAATGTAATGATACACATTCTTGTCCTTAATTTTACGCTTTAACATTAATAATGTCCCATTTTTAAATACGCCTTTCAATTGTTATTTTACTTAATTTTTTTCATGATGGTTTGTTTTAGAAGTCATATTTGTGACGTCGGCGAGGGGCAGACAGTTGGCGATGTATCAAACATATACCTATTATTGCTCCAACGCGACTACCAACCGGTGGTGCTGCTCAACACACGCGTCCCGGGGCTGCAAAGCTGGAATATTATTAGACAAAACTAGTAAAATAGTAACATTTAAAAGAAATGAACATAACCATAAACCTCCGGGGTATTTCAGACTTCCCAACGGTTCGTTTATTAAATTATAAAAACGAATATAAACCCTTTTATCAAGCTCACAAATCAATAATACGCGTCGAGTTTTTAGAACAACCAACAAAGCAACTGTTTAAATCGATTAGTTTACCTAAAAATCATCAACTTTACTGTAGAACAGCAATTACTTTTTATCGCAATTATACTTAATGGCATAACACACCATTACATGACAAGAATCACTCAAAATAAAATACAACTATCACATATGAAGACTACATTTAGACAAATACTTACTTTTCCTTAGAATCGCACCCAAAGTTTACAACATTTTAGTTTCCAATACAAAGAATATAACATTATTCAGCTTTTTCCAAAAAAAAATGAATTGCTGAAAAACCCCGAGATGTTTCAGTACTTATATAACAAGTTGTGCCTTGAAAGCGAATGACATCTTTCATTGTAAATTTTTTCTGTTTTGTTTCTATTTAACTGCGATGTATATCTTGTTTCTTATTAATTTGTTTATTTTATACTGTTTATATAACGTAGAAAATACATTAAAATGTGATACCATTTCTGTAGAATAGGCCCTATCTAAGTAAAATCGACAGAATGTCTTATTAAATGTAAATAAGTAAATACTTTCTGGAAACAAAATAAAAAAATAAATGAATGTGAAAGAATTTCTATGAACCAGCGTATATACTTTTATCGCTCAGAGTTGGAACATCTGTGCCTAAATTATCTTACTTGTGAAACGGCTACTCGGTTTTTGCAGAAATAGATTGTTTCTTAACATTCAGTCTTCACCTCCTTCCTACTGACTATTGACAAATACAGTTTGTTAGATCATACATACGACCTGTTGGCAATTGACGTCCACGAGTTGAAATTTTTACAAAATGTCGCTACTCAAATTATTCATTATTATTTATTTAGTATTAATAGCAGAGTATTTCTGTTCGCAAATGCTGTATATCAAAAAAGAAATAAACTCTTTTCAAAATGTTATATTTTTTTATTGTGAATGAATATACTTCTGAATTGAATCGACACGTGTTAAAAAGTAGGAATAGCAAATTCTACTGTTTAATTATGCGGGTCATGATGAACAAGCGCTTCGGTTGAATTCAGAAACCAAGTACCAGTTTTTCGATAGTTAAATCGTAAAAGTTAATCAAAACGCGGAGATTTTTACAAATCTGATTGTTTAATTGGTGGAGGACGCAATCTATGCTTCTGTGTATAGTTTTCTGGGATATTCTGCCGTGTGTGTGTGACCTCTCTGGCCAACGTTTCGGATCCCATTGCAGGGTCCATCATCAGGGCTGATGTGATGAGTGAGTGTTGAAGTGTAGGTTAAGTATTACCTTGCAATACCGTACCGAAGTCAGGGTGTCTCCAAGTTTGTGTTATGTTAAATACTGGATTGCAGTACCGTGTCGAAAGCAAGGTGTGTGTCTTCTTGTAGTGTTTTATATATCTACTAACGGATGTCGGACTGTGCGGATCGTCTATTTGATTTATCCTGCAGCGCCGGATACCACGATGTTCTTAACTTAAGACCGTCATCCCTATTAATGTTTACCGGGTGCTTGTATATTTCGATTGCTTCTTTGACCAGGCGCGTGTGGTGACTTTTGGGCTTTCCTAAGATTTTTGGCTCAAATGAAAAATGGTGGCCCGTATCTAGAAAGTGCTCAGCCAATGCCGATTTTTCCGGGTGACCGAGTTTGCATGCTCTTTTATGCTCATCAACCCTCTTTGAAATCGTGCGTGCTGTTTGTCCCACATACACTTTGTCGCAATTTTGACAATCGAGCCTATAAACACCGTCGGTCTCAAGGGGATCCCGATCCTTCGCTGGTCTTAAGAGGTCCTTAACCTTGTTGTTTGTGCCGAACACTGTCTTAATATTCTGTTTCTTGAGCGCTTTGGCAATCCTGTCTGTTACATTATGGATATAAGGCAAGAAAGCAATCCCTTTGATCTCAGCTTCTGTGTTTTTCTCGGAGCTGTTAGATTTGGCTCTTATGATGTGCCGTATCTGCCGTCTTTGGTATCCATTGCTTTCTAGCGCGTCGCTCAGTGTACGGATCTCCTCCTGCAGATGTTCTTCTTGGCATATTCGTTTAGCTCTCGTAGCTAAGGTATTAATTAGACCTCTCTTCTGCGCTGGGTGGTGGTGGGAATCTGCATGCAAGTAGCGGTTCGTATGGGTCGGTTTCCTGTAGACCCTGTGCCCGAGACTACCATCTGTGTTCCTTTTCACTTCTACATCCAGAAATGGTAGTTTATTTTCTTTTTCTATCTCCATGGTGAATTTTAATTTCTTGTGCAGCGTGTTGAGGTGTTCGAGAAAGTCCTGTAATTTTTCTTTCCCGTGAGGCCAGATTGCAAACACGTCATCAACATACCTCCACCAAACCTTGGGGATCAAAGTTGATGTGTCTAGAGCCGTTTCTTCGAATTTCTCCATTACGAAGTTTGCAATTACTGGGGAAAGTGGGTTTCCCATTGCTACACCTTCCACTTGTTGGAAAAGTTCACCCTGAAATGAAAAGTATCCACTTGTTAGGCAGTGTCGAAAAAGTGCGCACATGTCTTCCTCATAGACTTCTTCCAAAAGACTCATAGCATCGTCCACAGGCACATTTGTGAAGAGAGATATAACGTCAAAACTGACTAGTATATCATCACTTTCTATCTTCACGTTTTTCAGCATTTTAACAAAATGTGCGGAGTCCTTCACCCACGAAGATGTCTTCCCGGTTTGCATCTGTAAGAGACTGGCCAAGTGTTGCGACAACTTATATGTCGGCGCTCCTATTGCGCTCACAATCGGTCTTAACGGAACTCCATCCTTGTGAATCTTAGGCAGTCCGTACATCGCTGGTGTTTTGGACGCTTGCATAAACAATCTGTAGTGTAATTCGACCGGAATGCTCGAGGCTTTAACCAGCTCTCTAGTTTTTCGGTCAATTTTATTTGTTGGATTCTTCTTAATCCTTTTGTATGTGCTGCTGTCCAATAATACACGCATCTTCGCTGTGTAGTCCCTTTGGTTAAGAATTACAGTCGCGTTCCCTTTATCTGCTGGAAGAACCAGGATATCATCGTTCGTGCGAAGGCTTTTCAATGCAGCACGTTCTTCTCTGGTTATATTGGGACGTGGCGGTTTAGCTTTTCTTAATATAACGCACGTGTCCTGTCGAATTTCCTCCGCAATGGCCACCGGAATCTTCCGCAAAGACGCTTCTACGCCACAAATAATATCGTCTACTGGGATTACTCTTGGTGCTATGGCGAAGTTTAGACCTTTTGCCAATACAGATATTGTCGCCTTGTCCAATGGATGTCCCGATAGGTTCTTCACCACCTTCGCAGAATCTAGCTCTTTCGTCGCGTGTTTCTTATTCCGGTTTAAAGATTCAAATTTGCGTTTTTGTCGTGACTCCACCAGTTGTTTGTTGCGCCATGCTTGCATCGATGTCATCTTGTCCACTCTCGTCCAATCGTCCATTCCAATCACCACTTTGAAACAAAAAGTATATCGGAAAACACTATCTTAGTATACTTTACTGTGGGATATTATTATTATTATTATTATTATTATTATTATTATTATTATTATTTAGATTGGTTAGCAATTAACTTACTGCTAATTATTAAATTAGAATTGCGTTACAAATCCACTACATCAGTTTATTTATATTTGTTTTATAGCATTTTAATATACAGTTTGTTAGATCATACATACGACAGCTATTCCTAAATTTCATTCAAGAAAATAATATATCCTCAGTACGTAATTAATATGTACTTAAAAATATAACGTCGAAAATCTTTTTGCAAAACAATAATAAAAAATACTAATGAAAATGTACTACAAAATTGAATTTAGTTTAAATTTACACTTACTTCGTGAAATCAAATCAAACAAATAATTAAGAAAAAATAGTTGGCATTGTAGTCGTACCCGAATATTGTAGTCATCTATAAAAGTCATCGATAATCATCGGTCATGATTAATAATTTATGATTTAGAGATATTTAACCAATCTGATTAAAGTTCATAATCACATTTTTTTCTTAAAAGTGCGTGTCACGATAAATGGTTACTGTTTCTACGGAAAGTAATATTGAAATGTATAACATATTACAAATCATATATATTTCATATTACAAAAAAAAGGAAATTATTCGAAGTATTTTCGGCTTAGAACTTAATCAGAAATCTGAAATATTCAAATAATGTACTTACAACTAGGGAATCCAATCCCAAAACAAAATTCGACGATTGGCTTTTTTTTCGGTGGTTAATATTAAATTTTTATATTTACAAATAACTTTGTTTAAGTGTCTAGTATGATTTATATTTATTAAGACATTTATTGTTAATATTATGTATGTTCGATCTTAAAAATACAAATGTTTAAACGAGTAAATAATATTTTAATATAAATAATAATGTTCAAGTAAAACAATTTTGTTTATTTATTTAAGGAAAGATAACAAATACAGATACACTTTCAATTAAAATTAAAAAATAACGTGCTGTGTTGACATTTAATACAATACACAACAGGTATAAAAGCAAAGCAATATCCAAAAAATAAAATAAATTTTTATTTTTTATTTTTAACAAACGCACCGTCAACAGGACTGGCCCTATTAAATGATCCTAGATTTTATATGTTTATCCGTTCTAAAATCATGTTTCCTATGAATTTATAGGCTATATTTCCTATAGAAACTCGCTTTTGCTTTTATAAACCTCATTTGTCATATAATAAAATAATTAAAGTATGAAAACGTTATTCTGAATGATAGGCCCGAAGTTATATCATTAATTAATTGTCATTGTGCGCATGTACGATTTAAAAATACCTGTGTACATGTGCGTCTCTGGCTTGACGGAACAGCAAAAGTTTCGCGTGTATGTGCGGTCATGTTGGTTGGTTTTCATCCAATTGATTGGATTATAACATTATTTATCACTTTAAATGAGTCCTATTTTTCGTCCTCTAAATTATTTTAAATAAAGGGATTTTTTGATTTTCTGACATTGATACGATTACGTTTGGCAGCAAAAATTGTTATTTATTATCCATGACCATCCGGCGATTCCTCCTGTGTGCATTGTGTGCATACATACTGTTTGTTATACCTTGCAACACGATACTCTGACACACACCATGTTTTTTGTCTATGGAGTTTCCTTGTCTCTTTTGTTTTATATAGTGTTTATTGTATTCGGAAATAAAGGGCATTAATAAATTGTACAAATACAACACAAATCTAAAACCAATTGATTGATATCGATAAAAAAAATCAATACTAAAAGTTTAGGAAATAGGTTTATTAATCCCGGGATTCAAAGGTATTGAAAATTTCCCAGGATTCCGGGATTCGATTCTCCACTTATAACATACGAAATCAAATGTATTTATTTAATTATTCATATTCATCCATAGTATCTAATAAACGTTCATATTGCAGTATCATTCATACCTTCGAGGAATGGCAAGAGGCTCCTGATGGTGAACAAGTACACGTACAGCCTGCAGAAGGTGATGCACAACGGGCTGATGAGGTGGACGTGCTCCACGCACGCGCACAAGGGCTGCAGGGTGGTCCTGCACACGGACGGCGACGTGCTGGTGTCCATCAAGAAGCGGCACGAGCACAGCCCGCCCAACTACTTCATAATGCCTTCTGGCCATTATGTCAAAGTGAAACAGTGAAATTATTTTTAATTCCAATACGCACATACATGTAATAGATGTACCCATAAATAATCAATTATTTTTGGTGTGGAATGTTTACTTCAGTCAGGCTCAGTCAAGTGAATGTGTAAAGACGTGTTTTATACGCAATATTGTAATCCGTGGTCTTGTGACTTAAATTAAATTTTTTTTATTACTCTGTTGTAAAAATGGCGGACAATCAACTAACTGAAGAACATTTACGTCATTGCATGCTGTTTCATTTTCTATCGGGTGTTATTACAACGGTTGCAACAAAGAAAATTTGTGATGTGAGTGGAGACGTATTGGAAGTAAATAAGTGCCAACGTTGGTTTAGAAAATTTTCCGATGGTGATTTTGACTTGTCTGATAGCGATCGAAGTGGGCTTTGATAATGACGCTTTAAAAATACCTAGAAGCATATTTTACTTAAAAGTCTACCAACAAGATGGCAAAAGGTCCCAGATGACGATTGAGATTAAATCTATTAAAAATAAAATTAAATGTAGTAAATTCTTTTTTGTTGCCGCTTAAATAATTGATTACTTATGGGTACACCTAATAATATAAATGATGAGTGCATATGATACGAACGCAATATAATGATATTTTTATATGAATATGATCCCTGCGACGATATTTTTTTAGTTTAACAAATAGTGACCTGCAAAATTAAGAGAACACAACAAATTAATCTGAGTTTTATTTACTTTTGTATTCGTTTCTCCTCAAAAAAAAAAGATTTATTTTATTATACGGAAGCCTAGACCATGAAAATTTTATTTCAATATTAAAATTAAATTATAACTACCGCAGTTGAAAATTATATATTAATCAAGGGGCAAAATTGATACAAAATAAATGGCAATCTTTTCCACGAAATTATGAAATCACTAGGGATTTTTATTTACTGGGCATTATAAATATTAATAGTCAATAGCTATCCCTTTCAGTGGACACAATTACTACAAAACATCGTTAAAAAAGCGAGATTTTTGGTGCTTCAAGTTTTCGCAAAGTGGTAAATATACGAAAAATTTCCAAATATGCTATTATAGTTTAAGAAACAAATGGCCTGGAATGATGAAAGTAAATTCGATTTTATCGCATGAAAAAATTGTGGAGGAAATCGAACCATCCCTAAATTATAAATGTATCTTCAAAATTGAAAATTAAAGAAATCCTAACTTTACTTTTAAATTCAACATACAAATTATTATTTTTAAATTCATTTTGTTGACAATGTATGGCTAGTTAACGGTGAATTATATATTTATTCCGGTATATTTTGGCTGTCCTCTCAGTATCTCAGATGGACAATTTTTTTCAATATCTGATTTTAATTCTTAATTTTAATTCGTGTATCTTTAGCTGTACTTTGATTTTTTTTATAAAAAAGCTTCTTATTTGTATTTACCATAAATATTTAATTTATATTAATTAATTATTAAAAATTTAAAAAGTCAAATTTTGTTAAAAAAAATACTTAATACATAAATCAACAAGGCAATTCTAAAAACTCCATCTGAAACAATACTTTGCGTGAGCAAAACCTGAGCGACTAACCAGATAAAAATAAATAGGTCGCCAAAATAAATAGGTAAAATAGGTATGAGACGTGATGCTGGAGGTGAATGGATAGAAAAAGCCGGAAAGGATTTAAAATGAGGTTCTAAGGAATGTGCAAAAAAATTTGCTCCATAAATATCACTAAAAGTCGAAGCGCTCAAAGACGGGATATTTTCTCAGACAGTGCCCCAGAAAAGGAATTGAGAGAAAAAGACAGGGAGCGGCACACAGAAAAAATATTTTCACCTAATAGTGAGGCGAATACATATGTACACCTTCAGACCTCTTCTGGATGGAGTCCAGGTCTTTAAGAAGAAAGAAGATATTACAATTTTTCTACCAATTGTTACCTATTTTATTGTTATATAATTTTTATAATATTAGTGCTATTTTTTTTTGTTTTGCGCTAATTTGATTTTGAAAATGTGATTCTGATATGTATAACTTATAAGACTTTAAATAAGAGGATGTTTGTTTATGCATAAATTAATATCAAATATTTGTAAGATCAATTCATCAATCAATCAATATAAGATCATTTTGCACCATTAGTAAACATGCTTCATAGATGTAAAGTTTTTCTAAATTAATAATATATTGTTTTTGTTAAAATATTGATTTTTTAATAAACTTTAGTTAACTAATGTTTTTTGTATCATTTGTATATAATTTTTAGAATAATCTTTTAAAAGAAATGTACCTATATAGGTATGAAACAAAATTATTTATATATATATATATATATATATTACGACGTGAAGTTCTGATGCTCCCATCTGAACTCCTCGTCGCCACCAGTTTTGCTCAGTCGGAGAAGAATGGGACTCACCTTACTTCCACATTTCAAACTCAGGGTACTTCCGGTGTCGTGTACGCTGCACTTCAGCTGTCTCTCACTTTAACTTATTTTAAGTTGCAACAGTTCAATGACAAGGGTAATACAACGAAAAATTATTTAGATGAATGTGAATTTATTCAAATGAATTTTAAACAGAAATTAATAGTGCCACAGAAGGTGACAATTTTTCATGAAGTATTTTTGGGAATTTTGCACATTGAAATCCTTTTTTTTTTTACAATAAATTGAGGTGAAGATTTAATTTACCACGCCACTTTTCCGCCAATTCAGATTTAAAAACAAAGAAGCTACAATAGGCTGTGCGAATACATTCGCTTGGTGACATCGATTTCAGATAACATGTCAATTTCTGGCACAAACACCGCTTCCGCACGTGGTTAGCAATGTTCCTTTTTTTTAAAACAGCTCGACCTGATGCACATGTTCTTGTATTTACGGAGTCAGATAACACGCAGCTCGCTCCAGGCGTGATGTGAAATTGATTATTAGAAAGTATTGGAATACCAGGCAAGTCGTGGTCCTCATTTTGCTGGCCTTGCATCTGAAGCAGGATTGCTCCCTTATGGGTCCAGAGAACAACCCCGCCCCGAGGCTTTGGGCTGCCGATGCAGATGATTACCGGAACATCATCTCTGCAGCTGCCCCCCAGGCGTTGCAAGGGATGCTCCTTTCACTCCACGCTGCGTCACCTGGCCATGGCGCGAAGTGCTCGCGTGGAAAAACTCTCTATTAAGACGAAAGACATTATTAACAACCAATCATGTAATTTCACATGTTATCTTTATGTCACTTCAAATTGCGTCTCTCGGAATGAGCTTATCTATTTAACATGAGGGTTCACAGGAAGGCTCACATCTTGCGTGCCGAAGTGTCAGATTTCGAATCCGCCATTTTGTAATATCGTCTCCGACCGCTCTGAAGCTATCTGCAGTAGACCAAAGACATTATTTTTTTTCATAGAGTATTCGCGGTACCTACGCGGTTAGAAATCAATTTTGGTGCAGATAGTTGGTGCGGGGATCGATAAATTCATTTCTTTAGATGTTTCGCGAAGAGGTGTGACGAACAGAGGTTGCTACGTCACTATATATATATATGTTATTTATATTTTTCATTTATTTATGGAAGCGAGTCCCGTAATATTTATTAAGAAATAAATAAATGAAATTAAGAGAAGCACATAAATATCAAATAATAAAACTGAAAAATTAAATGCTGGAACCTGGATTCGAACCACGGACCTTTGTCTTACGCGGGCAACGTGATACCAATTTCACTATCCCAGCTACTTAATAAGTCGTCAATATTTGATAGTTATATGTTTCTCTTTGAATTGTTAATACACTTATTTATATTATTCCATAATTTTTCAGTTTTATTATTTGATTTTTATGTGTTTCTCTTAATTTCATTTATTTATTTCTTAATAAATATTACGGGACTCGCTTCCATAAATATATGAAAAAAATATAAATAACATATATACTTTATTTGCAGTTTAGCAAAGAATACTTCCATTTTTTCGGAAATCGACTAGCGGGAAGACGTCTAAGCTTCGTTTAATATTCTCGTAACAGTCGATTACTCTGCGAATAAAAAAAAAATGGAATAATATAAATAAGTGAATTAATAATTCATATAACTATCAAATATTGACGACTTATTAAGTAGCTGGGATAGTGAAATTGGTATCACGTTGTCCGCGTAAGACAAAGGTCCGTGGTTCGAATCCAGGTTCCAGCATTTAATTTTTCAGTTTTATTATTTGATATTTATGTGTTTCTCTTAATTTCATTTTTTTTATCATGTGCAAAAAATAGTAAATTGTTATATTGAAATTACACATGCAAATGTAATCGAATAAACAAACATTTGATTATTTTAGTAGGTAAGTAAAAAAGCTATTTTGTCGTTGCTCGTATCCACAGTTAATAATTTATCTGACAGTTGTTGTATTTTCAGCCTTTTTTATACCGTCGAGGAAGGGGAAGAGCTTGCTGATGTTGAATAACTACACTTATTCCAAACAACTCACCACCCAAGGCGGCCTCCTGAGGTGGTTCTGCTCCTCCCACGCCGGTAAGGGCTGCAAGGCCATGCTGCAGACCCGCGAGGACACGATACTGGTGAAGAAAGAAGAGCACAATCATCCTCCTCCCAAATATTTCCGCACCGTTTCTGGTCAATATGTAAAAATGAATTAGCGGCTTAAAATTCTTTTCTCCTTGACAAATTCGTAGTTGGCGAAGCTATGAATCTCTAATTGAAAAAACCTTATGTGAAAAAATAAAGTTTTTCTTCAATTTCTGTTCAATAATTATCTTGTTGCTGTTCTCTTCGGCGATTCTCCACCAGGCGCGGGCTATAGAGATATAATTATTTTTAATTTAATGATTTAGTAGTATATTTAAAATTATTTCGTCGTGTATTTTTAATAATAATTAATTAATTATTTTTTAAAGCAGATATTACAATTTATATATTACTTTTTATTTTTGTAATTTTTTTATTATAGAATTTTATAAATTAATTATTTTTTTTAAATATTAATAATTAAATAAATTACAAGTTATTTTATATAAACATTTTTGTTATCTAAGCCAAAATTTAAAAAAGTTAACTTTTTATAAATGAAAGGGACAAATCTTTTTTCAATAATACAAGCCATACCTCCAATATAATTAAACAGTCTTGAGTTGATGTCCCAGTTATGTTTCAGTTTTTTTATCGAAAAAGTTATGTCCTTTACATTCTTAATGACTTTTTAACATTTAATTTCGTTTCATATACTTTTTTTTCATAAATAAATAACTGTTTATTAAAATGATTTTTTTTCATAATACGATATTGGCTACTAGGGATGATTAGTGACAACATTGAAGCATGGCATTTACGTAATCGTATATTTAATTTTAAAAGATACAAAATAAAAAGATATATTTCATATTACTTCTATTACATTATTATGATATTTTCTTTAAAAACAGCAAAATAATTTTGCGTTATTATTTGTGACATTATTAATATAATTTATAAAAAAAATGAACTTTGTTTTCACCACTTTTGTACTAAAAAATATCAAAATATCAATATGTTTTAGAGCCCACGGCCCCTTTGTCAGGATACAATCAAATGAAAACAATAAATTTTAAGGTGTTAAATATCAGAATCACATAAATATTTTATTTCAATTTATTTTTCTAAATATATGTCTGCGTAAAAGTCAGGCTTCATTGTATTCACCGCATGCGCCTTTTGGCAAATTTGTACAAAATCTCATTATTTAATTGTTATTAATCATGGCAATGTGAATATTAAGTGAGTTTTTAGAAATGAGTGTCTACATAGTGTCAAAATGTGCAAAAGGTCTCGTTTCAAGAGATTAAATATATTTATAACCAAATTTATTAATCAATTAGAAAGACATGCAAAAAAATTAAACCAACGCAAAAATATTTGGCTGCTACCGGGATTCGGATCTCTTCCTATCCGGGGCAGGCGCGTTATCCAATTACGCTATAGCGGCCTCGTACATTTCCGTGAATATATCGACCTTATCTGTAAGTATAATTTATTAATTGATTCAACATATTATGCATTTTTAGAGCAATACACTTTTTCTGGTACGGTAGGCACAAATTACTTTGTGTAACTGCCGCTAGGAGACGCCAGAATTAACCGTTTTAATTTTTATAACTATCAGAATATCTATCTACACCAGTGTGTAATACTTAATTTAATAATTTTTATTTAATTGTAAGTTAACTGTTGGTCTTACTGTTTTTTTTTTTGTGAAATTGTTAAACTCTACGATTTTTACAAATTGTCTCCATTCCATATCTGTTCAGGTAATTTAAAAAATTTAAAATGTCATATTTCTTCCGATCTATCCATTTATTACTGAAATCTTTCGGTAATATTTTATTGAGTTCCGTTTCACTAATGAGACGTTCTTTAAAAATTTGTTTCCATTAAAATTTTAGTTTTTACTCATGAACATCCCCATTGCAGTGTCTTTTATTTCTTCCACATGGACTGGCAAGAGGCTTATGATGATAAACGAGTATACGTACAGCCTTAAGGTGGTGATGCGCAGCGGCCTGACGAGGTGGAGGTGTTCAACGAACTGGTCCAAAGGCTGCAGGGCCGTGGTGTGCACGGACGGCGAGACGCCGGTTTCCGAGAAAAATCACCACACTCTACAGCCCGCCGCATTACTTTGTGTCGCCATCTGGTCAATACATCAAACAAAGAGAAATAAAATAAAAAAGTAACCCATAAAAATCAAGTTTTTATTATACTAACTTTCTCATTTACTAGTTGAAACATTTTTTTTCGCTTAACCTACGCGTTGGGCTTCGGTCGGGCGACGCTAGGAAAGGGAGTAATAAAAAATTTCCAAAAATCCAAAATTATACTATAATCAGGTTTCGCGTCTATCAGACGCGTTGAAATATTTTCATATAACTTAATAAGTTTTATGAAAAAACCATTCAAAATTTGAAAAATCTAAAAATTTTTTTTTTTTTTTTTAACGAAAATTTGAAAGATCTTCTTGATCGTCGCCACGAGTCTTCTTGCAAAGTTTCAGCTCGATTGGATAACGGGTTAAACGGGAAAAGCTTTAAAAATCGATTCAAAGTTTTTTCGACGGTAAGCCGGCAAGCAAGCAAGCAAGCAGACGCCACGATTTAATATAAAGGGAGTAAAAAAGCGAAGATTATTATTTGAATATTTAACTTTTGATATATCTACCTACCAATATTTTCTTGTATCAATGATATTTTGGAATTATTCATTTTTTGTGTACCCACCATTAACTTGAGGGAATTAATTAGAAATTATTTAAAATTGAAAAAAAAAACTCAATTTATCTTGTCTTTTAAAATATTTGAATATTTGTAATAAGCAGTTTATTTGATTTTTTTAGATTAGACACTCAGCATTCCGTTATGATTTAGGCCTTTAGAATAAGAGTGTTTGGTTTGGTGACGTTTATAGTAATTCAACGAAGAGATACCTTATCTTGACTTGTTTTTTACGGTACACATATACGAGTTTAATACATTAATATTTTGTTCATATTATTACTTTATTTAAGAAATATTGTTTTTTTGAATTTATTTATTTATTTAATGAAAATACATTCTGTGATAATTATAACAAATTAGAAAAATTAAATAAGCACAAAAATATGCACAGATATAGGTATTGTTTTCGCAAAAAAACTATCCCAAACAATTAAATTTGCATACGTAAGATTAATTACGTATCATTTTAATTAACTGCGTGATAGTAAAACGTATTTTGTAATGATAAGTGGAAAAATAATTACCATTCTCAATTAATAATTAAGAAGGTTTTTTTGTATCGCAACTCCAATAAATGCCACATTTCTAGAAATTTCAAAATAAATGCTTTTTGACCAATATTTCGTTAGGGATATTTTTTGTTTGTTTTATTTAATATTTGTTATAATATAAAAGTTGTTGTTGTTGACCTACTTTCGTATAAATAAATATTATAAAAAAAGCTAATTACTCGTTATGAAATTATGGCCACTACCAGGGTCGGTCAGAGCATGAATTGTAGGTAGATACACATCTGACAGACAGCGTTATATTTTTTCAAATCTATCAATTTACTGTTGAAGTCTTTCGATAACGTTTTATTGAGTTCCGTTTCACGTTAAGATTTTTAAACACATTGAAAGCTTATTTTCCTTTTAGATCCAAATAAATCCAAATAATCCATCAATTCCAAATAAAAAGACTTTTTAAAATTATTTTTCCATGGAAAATTTGACATATTAAAATAAAACAAAACGCGTCAACTCTGTTTTGATTGACTGTTTTATTTTATTTTAAAAATTTCATTGTTACTCATGAACTTCCTAATTGCAGTGTTGTTCATCCCTTCCATAAGAACTGGCAAGAGGCTAATGATGATAAACAAGTACACGTACAGCCTCCAGATGGTGATGCACAACGGGCTGACGAGGTGGACGTGCTCTTCGCACGCGTCCAAGGGCTGCAGGGCCATCGTGCACACGGACGGCGAGGCGCCGGTCTTCATAAAGAAGCAACACTCTCACAGCCCGCCGAGCTACTTTGTGTCGCCGTCTGGTCAATACATCAAACAAAGGGAAATCAAACAAAAAAACAAAGATTATTATTTAAAAATTTAACTTTTAATATACCTACCTACCTACCATAATATTTTGTAAAATTGTTTTTTGTATGATTGGTATTTTTTTGTATACCTACCATTAACAATTGATATAGAATTATTATTTTGAATATTAATTTAGAATTATTAAGTAGCTTATAATATTTTTTTTAAATAAGACATGTTCAATTATGATTTAGGTTTTTTAAATAAGAGTGGTTTGGTAATATTTATAGTGATTCAACGAAGAAATACCTTTATTATCATATTATTATTTTATTTTATGAAACATTGTTGACCTACTGTTGTACAAATAAAAAAATTAAAAAAGCTGATCACTCGTTATGAAATTATGCCCAATACCGGGGTCGGTCATAGCATGAGTTACCTATAAGTAAACACGCATCTAAGAAAAAAACGAAATGAAGTTTTTTTTCCTGGCAGAATATTATATGATATATTATAATTCGAATAACATGTTAAAAATTGCGATTAGGAAATTACTAAATTACATATTTATTTCGTTTTTTTCCAAAGTGGGTGTTTATCTATATAAGTCATGCTTCAACTTCTTTTGACTGCACGCACCTGCCCAATAACCATGAAGAATATTTTTTTAAAAGAGTCATTTGCTTATTCTATGATATATTCCGTTAACGGCAATATTATATTTATAGGAAACTAGCTGTGTCCGCGCGGCTTCGCACGCGTAGATTTTTAGTACACTGTTTGGATCGTCATAGAACTTTCGCGAACCTTCTAGAATATTCTCCCTTTCAAGAAATTAATTGAATGTACAGAAACCTCTTAGATACACCGACACATTCCGCCACTCAGTTTAGAACCTTATAGAACTTTCGGGAATTTTCTAGAACCTTCTCCTTCCAGATCTTTCTAGAGCAGGTTTTTCCGGAACCTTCTAGACTCACCGACACAGTCGGCGCGCCTATTTTGAAACAACTGAAGCATGCGGCCTTCACATATAACCAATGTCAGAACGCACATTTTCGTCCCACACACCTCCCCCCACGCACAACCCCCCCCAACAAACCTCGCAACATTCTCGTATTGAACACAAACGCAACAACCCATAGATATATATAATTATAATATCTATATAATATATTATATATATATATATATATATATTGATTTTCAGAACACGTTAATATGTTAAAATAATGTTGAATTCAAGATAAACATACATATTTATGTGGTTTTTTCCAGTGCATAGTAGGTACTCTGGCCAATTCTGTATCCGAATTGTCTAGGCGACATTTCGAATTCCGTTGCAGAGTCCGTCGAGTTCGTTGCAGTAGAGTAAAATATGGATAATTAAACCAATATACCTACCAGATAAATAAGATAAGTAGAAAGAATAAACCAAAAAATAAATATAAAAGATAAAATCAAAACATATTTAAAAGGCAAATGAGCAATAATTAGGACACTTTAAAATAAATAAATATATATAAATCACGGGGAACAAAACATAAGTTTATACGTGTATGTGTTATATTTCTGCATTAACCCTGCTATTAACAAAAATGATAGTTTGGACCTTTTTGTAACTCTGCAAGGTAGCATTCAAAATATTTATTGCCTATATGTTGTATTCTAAATATCGGCTATGGTGCTATGCTGCGTCATAGTGATGACCTGTTTTTTCTTCCAGTCACGTACATACCGTCGTCGAGGACCGGCAAGAGGCTGCTGATGGTGAACAAGTACACGTACAGCAAGAAGGCCCTGATGCACAACGGGCTCACGAGGTGGAGCTGCTCCACTCACGGCGGGAACAACTGCAAGGCCACGGCGTACACGGACGGAGACAAGCTGATGTCCGTGAAAAACCACCACGAACACGACCCACCCTTCTATTTCGTCATGCCTTCTGGCCAATACATCAAAATGAAAAACTGAATGTGCATTTTTTTTTGTATTTATGTTAATATTTTATACGCTTTTATTTAACTCTCTTTATCTGTCTGTTTGTTGTGGTGACTTCCCCGACTAGCTAGAGCTCTGAAACATTCAAAATTTACGTAAAGTAGGATGACTATACATTATTAAATCATTTTTGATACGATTTCGTCGTTATTTAGATTAAAATGAACAATTTTCCATTATTATTAAACGAAAAATATCTACGTAGCATCGATATTCATCAATATTAGAATGAAAAAATGTACCGATTTCAAATTTTTTAATTTTATTCGGCAGATTAGGCGTCGGAACAAAATGACAAATTCGATAAACAAGGGTTATGTTAGATTACTAATATCTCAGGCGAACTTTGGTTAAGAAAAAAACGGTTCGACAAAAAAAAACGATCAACATAATTATGCCACGGGTTCAAAGAGTGATGCGCAATATACCTACGCAGTATTTTCTGCAATTAGCCACTGTGCCATTTCTTCATCTTCTCAAGGTGAAACTGTTACCATTATTCACATGTTTTATTCTATTTTAGATTACTTTTTATTTTAATTTTATATTTGGCACGAAAGAATTATTTTTAAATAAGGATTGAAAAACCATAACGAGGCATAATGTAAACATAAGGATTTTCAATAACCAAATTAATTAATCAATTAGAAAGACATATAGAAAAATCTAATTCACGAAAAAATATTAGGTTACTACTGGGATTCGAACCCAGGTCACCTCCTTTCCGGGGTCGGTGCTCTGACCACTAAGCTATAGCAACCCTCTATGTTTCCGTGAATATATCGACCTTATATGTAGTTATTATTTTTATTAATTGATTAATTTTTTATTTTTTATTATTTTTTTTATAATTTGGTTATTGAATATTTGACAGAACTTTGTTTTGAAAAATTACAACTTCACAAATATGAATGTGTTCTTGAATATAAGGATTTTCCTTACAAATAAAATCCTAAAACTACACTAAATATGTGCATCTGAGGTATCGCTTTCTTATACATTATTAACACAATTTACGACGTGGTTGTAACCAAATCAAAATTTTCTCAATGAAATCTCAATGAAGTTTTCTAAAATGTCAAGTGATCTTGACATTTCCTGATAGTCTTCTTTTCTTTTGTTAAATCTTGATTTATATTGACAGGTCAGTCCTAGTCTTGTAACGAGGACGACCAGCTCTCCCTCCATCTCTTTGGTGGTCTCCCTGGCGGTCGGCGCCCCTCTGGAATCCCGCGCATCACGGCTCTGGGATGTCTCGTCTGGTCCATTCTCTCGACATGGTCCCTCCAGAAAAGCCTTCTCTGCCTGCTCCATCTTACAATATCTTGTATGTCGCAGGTTCTGCGGATTTCCGCATTGGGTACTCTGTCTCTGAGGGTCTTGCCCGCAATGGGTGTTACGAGTCTTCATCTCGGTAGTTCTGAGAAGGTGTTTAGTTCCCACCGTGTCCGCTCTTGCTTCGATACTGTATGTCATGATAGGTCTTTTGTATGTTTTATATATTCTGACTTTGCTTTCCACTAGCATACTTTTGACTTCGTTATACACGTTTGATAATATTGTCTTTTATTTATTCGGAAGAATGATGAATGGCCAGGAAAATTTATAATAATCTGGTTGATGAATGGAGCATAATGGACTCTCTTACGGTAACTCTTAAGCTAGATACAAATATGTAAATATTTTGGTAAAATTGTGTAGAGTGTAAAAAAAGTGGGTAAAATTAGATAATGTTAAAATTTTCATCTACACTTGCGGTTATATCCAGTTCTAAACTATATGATGCAATTATGTATAACAGTAATGTCGAATGTATCAAGAATTAGCCGATTTGGCAGATGCCAACTCTCGTGCCTCGTGAATCTTAAACGTTTAATTCATTTAAAAAAATTAACTTTGTAATATAATTATTTTTGTAATTAGCACGATTATACGAGTATATGCCTAAGATTTTTTATTTCTCGAAATACAAACAATTTCGCTGTAATGTGTAAGAGTAGTTTGATATGTATTTTATATACATTATCGCTGCAGAATTATATATTTCCCACAGTCATAACTAGTCATCTTTTAGGTCGGAACCTGCTCTCGGTGAATAGGTACTACATGTTTACGCTTTTTATTTTGAATATTCATTCATAATATTTATGTATTATACTATTACGTAGTTTTATGTAAGTAATAATAATGCGAGCCTGTAGTTAGCACTCGTTATTCTAGGTCTACACGAACCTAACTGTTTATATGATGATGGATTATAAAAAAAAATTTCGTGATTCGAGTATTACCATTTTTTAAACTTTTTATAATTTATAGTTAAATATAAAAGAGGTTTTTTCTTTTAATATATATATATATATATATATATATGTGTGTGTGTAATATATATTATATAGAGTGACATTGTCATATCTTACATTGATAATATATCAAGATCTCGTATTGACAAGCCTGCTAGATTTTAAGAATAAATTTTTTTTAAGTAAACAGTTTTTAAGGATTTTTTGTTTGTGAAAAAATGAAAACATTTTCGATACTAATACATGAATGTTGATATATTTTCTTCGCGGAAACTGAATATGTACCTGCTTTGTTCTGCAGCATTTCAATAGTGTGTTCATATATTTTTATTTATATTTATACACATAATTATTTTTAAAGAAAGCAAACAAATAAAAAAAAGTTACCAAATCTTGACATTACATTTATAATAATTGCTGTGATTTTTTAAATACATAATTCATTTTGTTTATTAAGGCAAAATAAAGCGTGGGATATTAAATAGTTAAATTAATAAAATATTCAGTTAGTATGTAAGGATTTATTAATTGCTGAATATTTCGTATGTAATTCTTTTTAATAAATTTTTTATTTATAAATATTAAAATAATTTATTTCAAATCTAGCATAAACTCACTAATAGTGATTATACGTAATAAAACTTCTGGGATAATAGCGTCTTCTTTTTGAAGGAAGTTAAATTTACCAGATTTGGCGCTGTCAAAAAAATTGAGATATTCAATTTGGATGATTTGAACAATGAATACGAATACGAATATTCATATTCGCTGAATAGTAGATATTTACCGAATATTCGTATTCGCCGAATATCATCACGAATATTAAAATTATTTGAATATTTATAACTCAACGCAACGCAAATTACGGTTTGGCTGTACACCGTGTATACGAACACACCTACGCACTCTATTATCAGGGATTCCCCTAACATTGAATGAATGGATTTGTTCTGGAATGGATTTCTGGAATGAAATGGAGTTCTTAAGTTGTCATTTGTTACTTGTTTCACAGCGTAACATGAGTTCTTTCATCTAGTTTCGTTGGGTTATTAATAAGGTTAGGTGCTCATTTCATGTAGTTTTTGTTTTGTAATACATATTTTTCGTTCCATTTTATTTCCGTTGTGTGTAAAAGTGTTAACTTTTATAAAATAATTTCAAATTAAATCTTATAACATAACCTTTCGTAAGCGTGAAAAAAGTTATATTTATTTTCGACCGCTAGGAATGTACAAACGGATAAAAGAAATGTGCTCTTTGAACAAAAATTTTCCGGTGGTAAATTTTAATTATTCAATCTCATAGTAAAAAAAAAAACAGTGGTGTATTATTTATTATCTCGTTGAATTATTTGTACTTGTATTCACCGAATAGTAGGCTTGAAATTCGTATTTGTATTCGTGAAAGTAGTATTCGTTGCATCACTAATTAGAACGTAATAAATTTAGATGGATGGAATATTTTCTGGAAATGTATAGGAGTAAAGAGAATACAGGTAAGCAAGAGATATGTATGATTGACGAAAACATTGTGATTGGTTTGTTTAGTAAAGTGAGCAATAAAACATTTGAAGGATTGTAAGACGGTGGGATATAATAACGTAGCTGACGAGTATACCGAGGCTGATATACTCGACAGCAACGTTATCCGTCCAATAGTTATAGGTCTTTCCATTTAAGAAATGCTATCGAATTAGTATTCATAAGTAATGCGTATGAGGCACATAGTTTCGTTTTGTTGGTGTTAATGCCCGTAAACCAACACAACGAAACAATGTGCGTCGTACGCACGACTTACATGTACTAATTCGATTGTCTCTCTTAAATAGAAAGACTTATACTTCGTGACTTTATACACGCTTCAATCAGTGTAGATGTACCTACATAATAGGGTATAAAAGCAAAGGCAGCAATATCCAAATAATTAAAATGTTTTGAATGCAGTCACTGAGGATTACTTATTGAGAATGTACTGAATTATAGATTTTATGTTTCTATCTCTTCCAAAATTATGTTTGCTTTAATTTGTATCCTATATTTCTCATAAAATCTCGAATTCAGTAAATTCTGAATTAATAATCCAAGATGACAACATTAAATTTTTTTTTGGATATTGCTGCCTTTGCTTTAAAACTCCACATTTGAAGATTCGAAAAGTTATTTTCAGTTTATAGTTTAAAATTACTGCAAAAATACTTGTTCAAGTATAAGACTTAAGATGTTTATTTTATTAATAATATAAACATGTGTCTTTCCAGCCACGGTCATAACATCTAGGCAAGGAAAGCCTTTACTAATGTTAAACAGCTATACCTACTCCAAGGAACTCGCGTTGCAAGGTGGCCTCCTGAGGTGGTTTTGTTCTTCCCACGCCGGTAAGGGCTGCAAGGCCATGCTGCAGACGAGCGCTTTTGGAGAGACGATACTGGTGAAGAAAGAAGAACACAATCATCCCCCTCCCATACTATCGCATACTATGGCATACTACGGATACTATCGCACGTCTTCTGGCCAATACGTCAAGTTAAACTAAAAAAACTTACTTACTTACCATCACGCTGTTTCCCCGTGGGGTTATGCAGAGAGAATAGAGCGCCACGTTCTTCTGTCCTGACATACAATTCTCGCCTCATCCACATTCATACATCTTCGCATGTAAGCTCGCCGGTTGTTGAGGCTTCTAACGGGACCATCTTCCGGTATCTGGTTAATCTAGTCATACCACGTCTTCCACGGTCGCCCTCTCTTTCTGGCGCCATCAACACTTTCATTAAATATCTTTCTTACCATTCTTTCCTTATTCATTCGATCAACATGCCCAAACCATCTGAGCGACCCTTTTTTAAGTCTATTAATTATGGTAAGATTAGCTTTACATTCATTCATAATATCTGAATTATTTATTTTTTGTTATTTTTTATTTATGCTTCGTTTATTTATTTATAATCGAACCCGGAATCCTCGGTGTGTGATGCCAGTGTCTAGGCTACGAGGGCGGCCTTTACTCTATCATAAACTAAAATAACTAAAATAAGATTGCTACTATTTAACTAACTAGCTAACAATCACGCAGTTTCACGGAGGGTTAGGCAGAGAGGACAGAACGCCACATGCTTTTATCCTGGCATACCACTTTTGCTTCGTCAAATTTCACAAATCTTCTCATCTACGCTCTTCGATTGTTGAAGCTTCTAACAGAGCCATCCTCCAGTTGATTTATCTGTTTCTGCTACCTTCAAAATTCGCTTCATCAATTTTTCCTCACTCATCCGTGACCAAAGAATCTCATCGAACTTTTTTTTATACTATCTATTACCCCACAGCCAGCATTACATTCACTTCTAATTCGTTCATCCTCTACTCTATCGTACAAATATTTTCCACGCAGCTTTTAAGCGACCGCTTTTCTACCGCTTTCTGTCTACTTTCGTTCTTTTTTCCGCAATTCCAGGCTTCGCTTTCAAACATCAGAGTTGGTATCAGAACTCTATTACGTATCGTTAGTTTTGTTTCTTTTGAAAGATTTTTAATGACCATAATTTCATTCAGGGAACCATTCACTTTGTTCCCCGCTGTCATTATCCTTACGATATCATTCTCAGACTCTACTAAACATACTTCCCAAATACACAAACTCGTTCACCTGTTCTAAGCATTTATTGCTTATCATTACACGAGTCGTATATACTTTTTATTGTGAATTCATTTTAGTCGAATCTCTCAAATGTACTGAGAAATGTATTTAATGCATAATAAAATATATAATTTTGTATAATAATGACAACGTAACAATGGTTTTCTTTATAACAATGAGATTGAGATTGATAAAAAATTTATCGTTTGATTTTTTTTAAATTAATTGAAAATATAGTTTTCACTCTTTTTAAAATATGTTGTGTATATCATAATAAATAAATATTCAGAAACTTTTGGTATATATTTTCCATTTGGCTTAAATATATATTATTGAATTTATGATATATGTAAATATTATAACAAATAAAAAAATAATTGTTTACACGCCTAATCATGTCGGTGGTTCGAGTCCAATTCCAGGACACCAGCAAGTTAGTCCTATTTTCATTGCACAAGCGAGTTTAGTTTAAGAATAGTAAGAATATTAATGCGAGACGTATTTCATGTTCACGTCTCTATTTAAAAAATGTGTGTATTTTGATATTAAAAAATATATTTAGTAAGATATAAATCGTGGTATATTCATTAAAAATTAACAAATCGCTGATGTTATATGTCGGATAATTTTTTACAGGAATCGTAACGAATAATAATGTTTGGAGCGTAACTACAAAATTAAATGGGATTATTAAAGTGTTTAAGATTAGCGGCCTTCATAGCCCAGTGAGCATTACACTGGCTCCTCACACCGAGGGTTCCGGGTTCGATTGACGGTGAGGTCATAATTAATCTATGTGATTTACTCAAGCCTGGGTAAAGTGTTTCTCTAGTGTAACAACTCAACTCACCTGAAAGAGGAAACGGAGGCTTCCGAAACATGTTATGTTATACTCAAAGATAAAATAGTGGAAAAAAAGCAAAGTTTTAGTGTTTTATTCATAATTATTAATACATTCAATAAGTAATTGAATGTATTATTTTTATACAAAATTCAATTATGTAGTTGGTTTTCTATAAGAGATTTGCACTTCGAAAATTTGATTTCAGCGTGTAGAAAAGCATTGTATCCTAAAATTATTATTTCATCATGTACTCTACTCCGAGGATTTGAATACAGTATTTTCTTAGAGTATCGTTTATTCTATAATATAATATAATTAAATATTTCAGCGTCATTCATTCCTTCAAGAAACGGTAATATGTTACTGATGCTTGAAGATTACACCTACAGTAAGCATAACAGCATGAGGGATGGCCGAAGGAGATGGATTTGCTCCACACATAACTCCAAGGGATGCAGGACTATAGTACATACGGACGCGGAGGGGAAGACAATCTTAAAAATGATCGGGACGCATAATCACTATCCTTCAAAATTTTTTAAAACTTCAAGTGGACATCGAGTAAGATTGTAGGGTGGGTTCCTTCGCTTATTCATTACTACTTTCCAATGCTTATGTTAAACTTAAGTGATATACTTATACCTATATCAATAAATATCTTATTTACATTATTTCAATTAATACAACTATTTTAATTATTAAATTATAATAATAGATTATTGAGAAAGCAAATATTCAGTATATTCATTTTATTATTCTTTATTATAAAACTGCGAGTATAATGTTTCACTTTCACTCAGTGAATTAATTTTGTGGATCGACTACCAATAAATGGTAGTTATTTGAATAATGTTTAAATCCTTTAAAATTAGTTAAAAGAATATTAATTAAGGTAAATTGTTTTACTTTCACAGAGAAGGAACTATTTGTATGGAAAAGTATGCGTAATAGTCTTTTTTGGGCGTTTACATGGCTTAGGACCTGTCTTAGTAATCAACTTACACAATGTAACACTCACCGACTGCATCCATGATATACCACACATCTATTGTATTTGAAAAGTTGTATGTATGGAATTTATTTAACTCGCTTATTCTATATAGATCAACTTTACTTTTGTTACACAACTTTACATTGCGTTAAGTGATCACTTGAGCCAGCCAACGAAAGGTTATAAGCCCTGTAAACGCCTAAAAATGTCTACCATACATACTTTTCCACACAATCAATTTCGTCTCTACGAGACGTCTATAATTTATCTACATTAATGATGATCCCTCTGTGGCCGAAAATCAGTAATTGTTTTCCTAAAATTTGAACATACTCAAAAAATAAAAAATTAGAATCCTAAAAAATATTCTACGATTTTTCATTTCTTCAATAAGAAAAGTTTATTTCATGTTGTAGGAATTTGTATTTAATTAGTTTATGATGTTTCTTTTGAGTGAATTTATTAATTTTAATACTCCTTAAGGGATTATTGTCCTTACCCCTTAAGAACAGTAGTTAATAGTTTGAAGAACACACACACACACATATATCGAAATCGACGTTCTTGATACATTTAAACAAACAATTTTAAATACAATATTTTTTTACGCATTATAGTATAAGTTAAGTTTAAATTTAATAATAAAAAATATGAAAGGTATACTGTATGTTTTCGCTTCTTCTAACACCATGCATTGAAATACCCGTTCTATAATAAGTTGCCTTGGTTCCTGACAATATGAGTCACATAGGTTATGTGTTAAACTATTTTTCAACGTATATGTATATTCTTTTCCAGCATTGTAATTTCATGATTTTTTTATTCAGAAGTGACAAGTTATTATTTACTGATTAATTGTATGTTTTTAATAACAATTTCGAATTTCTGTCTATCTAATCCTATTGAATAAAAGGTTATATTTGTTATTTCTTTTGGTATTTTATTTTTGATTTTCATTTTTTTTGCACTCCAGTTTGCTTTGAATGTTAAATATGTCAGTCAGTTTTATTGTTGTGTTGGTTTGTTATTGTGAACACTCATGAAGTTTTTTTAAAAATTTTATTCTGTAAATTGCCTGAATAGTTTGGTAGTGTTTTTTGTGTATAATTCTGAGTATTGCTTATTGTAATTTCATCAATGGGTTCGACAATGTTATTGCAGCATCACCTCATCCTGTTATTCTGTATTCTACCTGACTTGAGCACAAGGAAAAGTAGACGCTTTGCAGTCGTTTCATTTCCAATGCGTTTCTTAGGGTGTTAAGGCAAAATATTAATTTCCTTTATCTTGCAATTAATTTTTCAATTTGTGTTTTTCGTCTGAGTTTTGAGTATATACTACACTCGAAATTGCACTTGTTTTTATTTATCTCATCATTTAGTGTTGATAAATTTTCATCCAGCCATGATTTTATTTTACTGATATTATTTTTGTATTTTCTGAAAGTTTAGAGCAATCTTTACACAAGACGACTAAGTCATCAGCAGAACTGATGACGAGATCACCCTTTTCTTCAATTTTAGCCGGTTGATTTATGCATTTAAAAAAATGAATCGGACCAAGCGTGCTACCTTGGGGTACTCCATATTTGTCAATCACTTGGGTCTATTTGTAGTTTTGTACAATGCAGTCTGTTTTTAAAGCTTTGAAACCACTGTGGTGATGTAAAATTTATTTCAATGTTTTTTAGTATTTATTGCATTATTCGATGTGATTTTGTGTAAAAAGCTTTTGTTAAATCTTCAAAAATGCCAACATCTTTGTTCCCATTGTCTAGGTTTCGAACAATATCATCTTAGTTAGCCCGTAAATCAAATAGATTGTTTGATTAGATTTGATTGATTTTTAATTGCCTTTTCAACATTTTTTGATATGCAATTAAAAAGTGAGATAAGTGTGTAGTTTGATATAACAGTTGCATCAATATCAGCAATTTTATAATATATATCTGGTCACATCCCCGTTTAATATTGTTGTGATTGTAGCCATTCAAATTTGAAGAATGAATAATATACGAATAATATGAATGGACACTTGGACCTTGCTCCAGTTATTTAAGCTATTTAAGAAAAATATATTTTCAAGAACATAATTTACCTAATCTCAATATTTTAAAATATTTTATTATTTTTACATAAAAATGTAAAATACGGATGAATTGATTTGAAGAAAATTGTTTATGGTATGGATAATTTATATAAATCTAAACATCATTAAGTAGTTCGTCCCATGAAATTAATTTTATAAATTGTCTTTTTTAGTTCATTACTACACATCGCAGAAGGGCAAAATCTGGATAAAATTTGAGAAAAATTCTTTTTTCTGTAAACGGAAGTCATTAACCGGTAAAGAGGTGTGGGTTTGTTCATCATGTTTTAGTGGCTGCACTGCAAAATTACATACTTTTGAAAATAACATCATCAAATGTTTTAGAGTTCATAATCACCCGCCGCGTTATTGATTTTTTAGCTTATTTAATTTCGTTATATTGAAAAATAATTCTTATTTTTGCGCGTGTCCGAATATAGGTATAGTAAATATACTAAAATGAAATTTGATAGACCATACAGTAATATGAATATTTTAATAGAATCTGAAAATTTTAACTGATTAAAAGTTGTAGGCATTTTCAAAATTAATTTGACATCCTCTTATATCGGCATGTATTTGCGGCCTGGGAATTTTTTTTCCTTATATTTATAATTGGGTAGGTACTCCATTTTGAGACTAAAATATTGATGTAAATAAATCGAAATTTAAAAAAAATAAAAATATTTGCGCTTTAAATATTAGGTCCTTACATATGAAATTGGCGTTTTGCCGTACTGGCAAATTTGATCTCAAATATCTTCTCTTTGGTTAGGAATTCCAAATCCAAATTTATACAGCTATTTACTCATGTATTTGTGTTTTGAAAATTATAATTCATTTGTTTTTTCCTCAATTGTTTTTTTCTTTGCGTCACTCAGTTTACAAAATGAAAAACTTGAAATATCGCGTTATTTACGAGTACGAGTTCCACCGTGGCACCAGTGCTGCAGAAACGGCTCGAAGGATTAATGATGTGTATGGCGATGGTGCCGCAAAAGAAAACACAGTGCGTTTTTGGTTCCAACGTTTTCGTTCTGGAAATTTCGACCTGCAGAACAAGCCCCGTGGACGGCCGGAGACCAAAGTTGATAATGAAGAATTGAAGGCTATTGTGGAAGCGGATCCATCGCAAACCACATCCGAGTTAGCTGCAGGCTGCGGTGTTAGTGATAAAACTGTTTTAATCCACTTGAAGCAAATTGGTAAGGTGAAAAAGCTTGAAAGGTGGGTACCTCACGAATTGAGTGAAGCAAATCAACAAACGCGCGTTGACTGCTGCGTTGCATTACTCAACCGGCACAATAATGAAGGGATTTTAAATCGAATCATTACCTGTGATGAAAAGTGGATCCTGTACGATAATCGGAAGCGCTCATCGCAATGGCTGAACCCTGCCGAACCAGCCAAACCATGCCCCAAGCGAAAATTGACTCCAAAAAAGTTACTTGTGAGCGTTTGGTGGACTAGTGCTGGTGTCGTTCACTACAGCTGTCTTAAATCTGGCCAGACGATTACGGCAGATGTCTATTGTCAGCAACTGCAAACCATGATGGAAAAGCTAGCTGCTAAACAACCGAGGCTGGTTAATCGCTCTAGGCCACTGCTGCTTCATGATAACGCTAGACCACACTCTGCACAACAGACGGCTACCAAATTAGAGGAGCTTCAATTGGAATGTCTAAGACATCCACCGTACTCTCCGGACCTTGCCCCAATAGATTACCATTTTTTTCGAAATTTGGATAACTTCTTGCAAAGGAAAAAATTCAACTCCGATGGGGCAGTCCAAACCGCCTTCAAAGAATTTAATGATTCCCGTCCGAATGGTGTTTTTAGTAAAGGGATCGATGAACTACCTATGAGATGGCAAAAGTGCATAGATAGCAATGGTACATACTTTGATTAAATAAATATATTATAATAAAAAAAAATCGGCTTTATGTTCCTCCCATACTAAACGTCAATTTCATATGTAAGGACCTAATATTATTTTATGCTACTCTGGCTTACAGCGGAGCGTAAGATACATAGATACTTTGTTTTTCCAGCAGATCTGTTTTTCAGACAGATCCTGTACCTCGCGTAACCTCCTGTTCGATGTTCATATTTATTCGGATATGCCTTGTTTATTCGCAGTTGTTTTAGACAATGTTAACTTATAAATTCTCAAATTTTTCGTGTCTTGAATTATCTCTTCTAATTACACCTTTTCTAATCATTTATACTAACCGTACCCCCGTGAAAAACCAAGGGAAATATGATAATTAATAACGACCCTTGCGTCACCGCGCAACACGAGCCGAGCGGTAATTGCGTTCCACACTCGACAACGAAATTATTATATTTTTAGATATTTGATATGTGGGGTACCTATAAAAGCAAAGGAGTAATATTAATTTTTTTTTTTAATGTTTTGAATGCAGTCACCGAGGATTACTAATTTAAAATGTACTGAATTCTATATTTTATGTATCTATCCCTTCCAAAATCATGTTTCCCATAAAATTATAGGCTATGTTTCCTACAAAATCTCTACTTCAGTACATTATAAATTAGTAATCCTCGATGACTGCATTCAATTTTTTTTTGGATATTGCTGCCTTTGCTTTTATACTCCACATATACAGATATATTTTGTTTAATATTTGAATAATTATTTTCAGTGTTTGTTTGCTGAGCCCTGAGAATTTGTTGATGCCAGCATGATAAACATGATACCTTGCTTTAGATAAACATGTATATATGTAAATGCTGAGAAATGTAATATTTTAAATTTAAGATTGAATTGAATTGATTTTGTATTTAAAATTATTTACTAATAAATATTCTCATGACAAAATTCTCTAATCAAAAAATGCCTGTCTACCCCATTTTCTGTTGAATTTGTATAGCTAGAAGAGAACGACTCTTAAGGCTACATATTGTATTTAGTAAACAATTACAGTATATGTATTATGCTTATAAAAACCACCTTACATTAATTTATTTATTTTTCTATGTTTTATATTATTTCAAGTAAGTTTTATAATTTTAACAATTGTGATGTTCTTAAAATCTCATACAATTATTTTATATTAGTGCGTGCCTAGCGAAGATAACTAAACTTTTTTCAAAGGTTATAAATTAATAAAAAAAAAATTTGCAAGGAAATTTACTGATCAGATTTGTCAATTTTAGTTCAATACGTCATATCAAAGAAGGGCAACATCTGGATAAAATTGGACAATTACACGTTTTACAGAAAACGCAAATCACCAAGCGGAAAGGAGGTTTGGGCGTGCTCGTCTTGTTACAAAGGCTGCACGGCGAAATTACACACCTTAGGCAACGTGATCATTAAGGGTGTACATGTGCATAACCACCCTCCTCGTTTTTAAAGGGTTTGCAATGTTTTTTAAGTGTCGTTGTTGTGCCACTCATCATTTACGGGTTAGATAATCAATATTTTAGTATTAAATCATTAAATTATGTATTGTGTGTACATATATTTGTATGTCCAGGATTGAAAAATATAACCATAGCAATAAACTTTCAAAATCGGGGAAGTTAGTTGCATGTTTCAGTGTATATTCAGCAATGGAACTCAAATATACAAATGTTGGCTGCGGCCTTTAAATAATGTGTTTTTATTTATTCCACACCGATTTTTAAGTTTTTGCTCTCTTACATGAATTTCAATAACCGTTGAATAGGTGTGTAAAATAAACACAGAAATTTCCTCACGTTAAAGGCTTAATAACATTTTTTGTAAAATTATGCAAGTACACGATCTTCAATAAAATTTAGTAAACATTGAAATAGACAAAAACAGGTTAATCAGATATAATGCATCAAATAAATTTACAAAAAACACTTATTATTTTTCGAAGTCAGGTTTATATAGCATTATGTACGACTATCTGAAAAAAAAGAACCATTGACCTCATATATATCATAAAGGAATAGGATATTACAAAAAAATCCTCAACTTGGTACATGATTATGATAATCAAGTAATCTCAATAAATAGTTAGTTAGTCCTATTTTCATAGCACAAGCGTTTAGTTTAGTTTGAAAATATTAAGAATATTGATGTGACACGTATTCTATGTTCGCATCTTTATTTAAAAAAACAACATATTGGTTAGTATTTTCTAAACAAATTATTGAAACAACATATCCAGGTAGATTTATCAACCCATTTTTTTCTTTTCTTCATCGTGTGCTCAGTGCTGAGGTCTACTGATACTACTGGGACTTGGTGCGTCTGAATTCTTATTACATTTAATATTTTTAACAAAACAATAAACATATTATTCATAATTAGTTAAATCATCAAATTGTCATTATAATGTGATCTGATATGAAAATGCATTTATTTACATTTTACATTTTACATTTTCCAAGTATTTTTTTTTACATATTTTTCTATATAAGTCGCTTCAGTTTATTGCTAGTAAAAATACAATTAGCTTAGTCATACAAGTTATAGTATTTTCGAATCTGGACAAGTTTTCACTTTTACATTATTTTCTGAAATTAATATTTTTTGAGCAATAAAATGATATTCCTTCTTTTAGTTCGGTATGTGACTTCGAAAAAGGGAAATATTTTGATACAGTTGGAAAACTTCACGTTCTATAAGCAGCGCATATCTCCTAACGGGAAGGAGTTGTGGGCCTGCTCCTCTTGTTACAAGGGCTGTCCTGCAAGGCTGCACACGTTGGGTGACATGATCATCAAGTGCTCAAAAGAGCATAATCACCTGTCTCGTTTTTAACAAATTTATGTTCCTTATCTAAAAAAAAATCGATTATTTTCTGTACTGCCTGAAGATTTTCTCGTATTAACGTTAAAGGCGTCACCCTCGTAAATATAAATCAACGCTATTTTCGCAATACAATAGACACAATACTGTATTTAGTTACATACAAAAAATACCATCTTAAATGTTGTCTTAAAAATGAATACCTCAGTCAATGATTCGTACATTTTTTCTTCAGAGTAATATTTTCTAGATTTGTGACACAGTACAAATATTAGCCACATATAAAATTAAAATTTACTTTATTAACTGACTTGTTGTGGCTGGTGGCTAACAATGGATAATGTGAATATTCTAGTGATATATATATATATAAATGTACAATTTGTAGATACAGAATTTTAGAGATTATATTGTGGTTTTTGAAAAATGTAATTTACAATATTTGTTTTTAATAAATAAAATTTAATTGTGAAAAATTTCGGTGCCTTTGATTCCACATAAAATACCAAAGATATGAGACTAATGAGATAGCTGCTTGAAAATTAATGGATCTTAAAATTCTTACTTACATTATTTTTGGTAACTTGTGTTACTAATATCTTATTGTTGGGAAAATAAATCTGTCAACATATTTTAGAAAACAATTTAATTTTTCATTTATAAAGGATGTATATAATTTGCTACGTTTTTAAATGTTTCAGAAAAAAATTATAATTAATTATTTATGCACTAAACGGAATAAAAATGGTAGTGTTTATATTATGTTTTGTCCCATGCAGTACTCCTATAACACTCCTAGAGGACTAACAATGCCCAGAATTTGCCTTGTCAATGAACTTGATCCAGCAATATATAAGCTTCCTTCTTCCTTCCTTGAAAATTTTTGGTTGGTCGCGAAACCACTTTTACACCTCTTCCTGTACGTTTAAGTCTGTGGGGATCCGCACAGACTTAATGAAGCCTAGCTCGTTGTGGATGATTTAGGAGCAGAAATAACATAATAACTAAAATAATAAACAAAGAAGACGTCGCCTATTTGCTGGAACCACATCTCGAGCCAGCTGAATCTTGTCATCCGTTTTGGTAGTTAAATTTCTTCTCTTCTTCTTAACTTCTTCTTCTCCATTTACATAAAAAACATTTTTACATAACAAGGCACTTTTCCCGGATTGTGATAAAAGTCATCGATGAATTTCACACGCTCCGACCATAGAAATGGGAACACTGCTTGTTGTTACTCCTCGGTTTAAACTGCCAGCGGAGCGATTATGTTTAAGCTGTAATTACGGGAAGACAAATAACGCGATCGGAATCAAACGCAGGAAGCACGTGACGCAAATGGTAATAAGACAATCTTGAAGATGTATCATGAGGTAATTGTAGATAATTTATGTGTCGCCATCGTAGACAAATGCTCGCACAAATGTCTTCAAGATAAAAATTCAAAACTACTTATGTTGGAAATATTTATTATGATAAAACAATTTAATAATCTGATGCACACAATATGCAGGTATAATAACAGATATATTAGTAGCTGTATGCATTAATGCGAGCTGCAACGATTGCCTTATAGTGATAATACTTATTACAACAATGCATTATTAATTTTCACAATTATTTAAATGCTGGTACATTTAAACAACAACTAAGTCTTATTTTTCTTTGCAGTGGAGTTCGTGACATCTAAAAGAGGCAAGGTGCTTCTAAAATATGATGGCTATTCATTTCACTTCCAATCACGATCTCCCTCCGGGAAATCGATTTGGGTTTGCAAAAATGCATTCAAAGGATGCCTCTCTCGTGTGCATACATTTGAAAACACGGCTGTTCTTTACAGAAACATTCATAACCATTAAAATTTTATTGATATTAATCTGATCGTGTATCTCGTAACTTCTATAGCAAATTTAATTGACAAACTTTTAAAATCTTTAAAATTGTATCAAAATTTTATGTTATTTATCATTATCTTGCTATCAAATATTAGTTACCATAAAGTTACTTTACTTCCGTTACTTACTAAAGTTACTTTATATCCGCGAAAGACCTGGCATGATCAGGTACTACAAGTATTTGAGGATGGCCCTGTTAAAAGCTGCAACAACCGTAGAACGTGTATGAGAAGATGTATGAATGTCGCCAAAGCAAAAGTGGTGTGTCAGGATAGAAGAGTGTGACGTTCGATCCTCTCTGCCTACCCCTGCGGGGAAACGGCGTGATGGTTAGTTAGTTAGTTAGT
The DNA here is from genome assembly GCA_016648135.1 of Agrypnia vestita. Taxonomy (NCBI): domain Eukaryota; kingdom Metazoa; phylum Arthropoda; class Insecta; order Trichoptera; family Phryganeidae; genus Agrypnia; species Agrypnia vestita. Next base: position 297,080 of record JADDOH010000485.1, read on the forward strand.
TACTTGATTTCATTATGCTAATATATTAAAATATGATTTGTAAGTTTTTATTCGATAATATGCTGTACCACGTACTGGGTCTATGAGACCTATTACACACAATATTAATTCAATATAGACAATAGTTTCAAGATCAGATTTACGTAAATATATGGTGTTGTATTGTTACCTTTGATTATTATTTCAGTATACATTACCTAATATACTAATCCATTGTGATCTTAGATTAAGAAAATATTAAAAGTCTATTTTTATTAAAGTATATATATCTACTGAATTTATGCATTAATTTTTGTACACTTCGTAATTAATAAAATTTTAAATTATATAATTAATAAAAATGTACGTACTTTGTTTTCACCACTTATTTCGTCCCTTCGCCAGCATACAACGTTTACTAACAAATCAAAAATCGAATTAAAGACAATCAAACAATGATATAATAAACTGTAGTTATGCTACAAGCGTGAAATCTTGGCAACCCAAAAGTAAGATAATTGCCCTACTTCCATTCGTTATCGAACGGACTTTCTTTGTGATCGGGCGCGGATGCTACGCCGAAAAAAAAGTCTCGGGAAAAAAGGAACAGAGTGTCGTACACTATTGTAAGAATGAGTATGTTATTTTAGTCACCGTGACTTTAAATTACTTGATTTTTCCAGAGCGTTTGTGAAATAAGGTTCCGTGATTTGTTGTCTCTTTTAATACAATATTTGCTACATATGAAAGTCGGCTAGTATGGGAATAATGTATATATTATAATACGTCAATGCAATCAAAATATAAATAAATAATATATAGGAAATGGATGATTGTTAAGTAGGTACTAACATGAAAAAAATTTTCAAAGATAACTATAATTTGTATAATTTGTATGTAAAACTTGTAGACCCTTATTAATATCAAAAGAATGATCCATAGCCTAAAGATGATTCGCAAATTCGGAATAATTATCGCTACTTAAACACGTCAAGTGTTCCTTAACTCTAACATTAAAATTCTACACGTTTTTCCTATGATATAATAAAAATAATCACGATCATTACAAATCAATTTATAAATACCCGATTTTCTTAATGAATCATCCTTATCTTTATTATTTAATATGTATTTTTCAAATTTATTATTGGTATTGAAAGCTAGTTGAATAACATCCGGGATTTTTTAAGCATTTGAATTTGAAATTAATATATTTTTTTATTAATTTTAATTTTATTTTTAAAATTAAAATTTATAAATACAATTTTTCTCCACTTCTTATATTATTTATTTAACATACTCGAGGTACTACATATCTATTAATTTTGTATCAAAACCATTATTTAACGCGATAAGTTTAATAACATTTAATTCAATGTTAAACTTATCCATAGATAATCTAACATTAATCTGACGAAGGGACCATTGGCCCTGAAACATGTTCATATTTTCAATTTGATAAGTGGTATAATCTAATATAATATTTTCAATATGTAAGTGGTGAAAACAAAGAAAATTTTTATTAATAATTTTTATGTTACTACAAAATTATTTTGCTCTTTTGGAAGAAATTATAAAAAATAAAAATAAAATGTTTATTCTAACTATTTCATTGCTTTTTTACTTTACTATAACCTCCCGGAATACAATATATTCTACTAAATAAGTCACTGTTGCCATCCGACACTTTAATAAATATTTTTTCAGAGAGTTTAACATTTTAATCAGTCAAATTAAAACAACACACGAATGCCAATATTTCATATAATATTTTATGAAGCGACACTTGTGTAAAAACATTGTTACTGTCAGAACGGACTGGATTGTACGTATGTGTGCATATGACAAAAAGTTGTGAAAATAATGAAGAAATTTTTATCACAACTATTTATTTAATGTCAGGAAAACACAATGGTACACGCGCATAAGAAGCAGTAAAAATATAAAATCACACATAGACATAAAAAGGAAATTGGCATAGGCACTCAGGTCTCTAGCACTATAAAATATTATGGCGAGATTCTCGGTCATCCCAGTTCGCCGATTAAAAGTTCGACGAAAAGAGCGCGGAGCGACGTAATTTTAGGCGGAGAGACGTTTTGGAGCTTCACGCAAGCTCGGCTTGATAGCGACTCGGTCTACCAGGAGATCACTCGACTGCGGCGGTGATATGGTCCTCTAGGTTTGCTAGGAATAACTCCCGGACATGTAGTAATAATTAGTAATAAGTAAGGCGAAGGCTGTCGGAGTCTGCCAAACTTAATACTGTGCTGTTCCTGGGAGTACCAGCTTTTATACTCTTTCGGTGGCGCGGTGGAGCTGCATTAGAAATGCATGTGAATAATCGTTTAATTGCTGTTGCCGGGTCGGGTCTCCGGCAGCGGAATTCGCCGAAAATATGTCTCTTTGGACAGCGCGGCAACTTTGCAGTCGTGCGGGTTTAATCACTTCCAGGAAATGGCCACAGGTACTGGATTTTCGTTCACCTCCAGGTGCGCGTGTCACTAAATTCGGCTAGTCAATTTTTTTTCCTAAATAGACCGAACTATATTCTTAATTAACACTAGGTAGATAATGATATTTTTACGCCCCGCGCCAGTGCCCACAGCTTCTAGATTACTCGAGAAGCCTCTAGATCCTTCAGGATACCCCTGGATGCTTGTTTTCTTATTTTTTGTTTATCGTAACAATACTACTCCTTTAAAATTTTTTGCATGATTATTTAGTTTGGCGGCTAGATCTCATTTAGCGACCGTAGCTTAGTTTTCGAATCTTGTCACGAGAAACCACCGAGTTACTACGTCTGTAAAAGAATTTTGGCTTACTTAGAAATATTGCTGACATGAATTCAGTATACTTTTTTAGTAATTTGAAAATTCTACGTTTACAAGCAACTATGAGATCCTCATTATATTGCATTACTATTTTATTATGCACGATATGATTTAATTATGACAATCAAACGAACGTCCACATAGGTCCTTATACATCATCCACAGGCATCTTCTTCAAGTACATCAAAGTATTATTTTCGAAATATCGCATTCCAATGAGTACCAAGATTGAGATCCACAATTGATTATTCTCAAATCATTCCACAGCGCTCCGCTCTTGTGACCTTGTGAGCAGGCATCAAAAGCATCGTATCATTTTGAATTTCAATTTCTCGCCAATCCGGAATAATATAAAACTATCATTGTTAGTGTGAAGTTCTCGTCCTTTAACTTTAGGAGAAGAACTTTGTAGGAAATCAGGGATCCAGATAAACTCAACAAATAAGATAATTTATTGAATTGTAATAATGGAATTCACGTCATAATATTATTCCTTTATTCAAATAGCTCAAAAGTTGTTACTGACGTGTGGTTGAGTTGTAAGAGGACGTGCCTGTATTGCGCCTCTTAATTTACATCCATTTTCTCCCTCATTTTGTTTGTCTCTCCTGTTCATCCAGATACATTACAGTTAGAAGGTTAACATATGCTGTACATAGGAACCATTTAAATAAGCTCAAACAAAAGATAAACGTGGACGAAGGAGGAACGTAATAATGAAAAATTAAATTTAAAAAACCCGATAAACTGACAAGAAACTCCCTTTTCTTTTCTTTTCTACCTCTGAATACACAATCACCTCAGCATTTCATTTCACAATCAAATTATGACGAGTGACGTGGTAATTATTATATTATTTCACTTAACAATATAAATGTATGTATACATATCATGTAGATATTTTAAAATTGAGGTTTTCTTAAGCTCGTTTAAATATATATTTTTTTTTTAGTGGAGTACGTTAAATCAAGAAGAGGAATCCTTCTAAAATTTGGTGATTATTTATTCCATTTCCAGTCCAAATCACGGATAGGAAAATCAATATGGGCTTGCAAATATGACTATAAAGGATGCACAGCTCGTCTGCACACCGTCGAGAACGAAGTTGTTAGTTACAGAGACACCCACAATCATTAGATTTATTTTGTTACTAAGAAGCACGTGCAATTAAATATACTGTACATCATAATTTTACATGTGCATATTTAATAACGAATGCAAAATGTTTTTGAAAATACTGTTGAAATAAAAATTACTTATTAATAACACACTGTTTTATTTAACTTTTTGGCTGTAACGCATGATGATATGTGGGGTATAAAAGCAAAGGCAGCATTATCCAAAAAATTAAATAAAATGCAGTAACTGAGGATTTATAATTTAAAATGAATACTGAATTCTAGATTTTTTGTACCTATCCCTTCCGAAATCATGCTTCCTATAAATTTATAGGTTATCTTTACTAAAAAATCTCGACTTGAGTACATTATAAATTAGTGTTCCTCGATGACAGCATTCATTATTTATATACAGATATTTTTTATTTAATATTTAATATATGTTATTGAAATATCCCTATTTTTTATGTTCATGGCGTTTTATTTGTGGTTGGATATAATTATATATGAATTTTAAAGATCTAGTACCTACATTTTGTGTAATATATAGATTATATTACTATATTTCGTCCATCCTAACGAATCCGCAGTGTATCGAAATCGGTATAGAGGTTAAAAATTATCATTATATAGGTTTATACGAAGTGCGTTAGTTTTTTTTAAATAAATTAAATATGTGATGTAATTTATCATGCGTGTTTTAACAACTTATAGTTATCATAAAGGAAGAGATGCAATGGGACTGCAATTCAGAAGACGAAATCCGAAAAAATTATGATGTACTTGTCGATTTTTTGGTCATGTCACTTCGAGGATGTGTTACGTACCGATATCCTTATATACCGATAAAACGAATCTTCATGGACAAAGCTGACGTTATTTGACGATTTTTGAAATAAACAAAACATATGCTAACAAAATAAAAAAGGACATTTAATATTTATCGCAAATGCATCGTGGATAATAATTTTAATCTAATTTGTTTCCATTTTATAACGATAAATATATATTAACTTCAACTTATAGCCGAGTTATAAATTCTGTCGCTTGTCACGTTTTACCGTAATTTTTCAAATATATTTCAACATCACAGTGAGTGAACTAAAAATAAAAATACGTATTTATAAACCACAGTTGTAAAAAGTGGATTTTATGTTGAAGGTAGTGGATTATATAGTAGTGGATGGTAGAGATTCACGAAAATTCAATGTTAGCGATAAACTTGTTCATACCTGGTGAAAGGTTAAATTGTCATAATCAGAAATGCTAAAAATAATAAATGCGGCTTGTCTTGGAATCATTTCATGGATCAAATATTTTGATGTGTGTACCTAAATAATATTTTGGATATAAAAGCAAAAGCAGCTCCAAAAAACTTGAATGCAGTCATCGAGGATTACTAATACATAATTGTAATGTTCTCTCTCTTGTGTCAAGAAGGAACCTTGATGCCTCGGGAGCCCAATGAAATACGCTGGCTTCGTCTTGATATTTATTGTTTTAAAATATACTCCTGTGACAATTATTCATTATACAAATAAGGTACAAGATTTACGCGGCGGTGGCTACGTGCACAGAAGATCGCAAAATAGCGCTTCGCGCTTTATAACATTCGCTCTCTCTTTCTTCCATGCCATCTTTCACTCTCGTTTATCGGACAGACGTCACGCAGATACATTACACTAACGTAATCCTCGGTGATTGCATTCAAAACATTTTTTTTTGGATATTTCTGCCTTTGCTTTTATACCCCACAATAACAGAATTATAATAATAAACTGCGAAAACGTTTAAAAAAGTTATTACCTTCTATTATAGTATATTAATTATTGTTATGTTTGTTATTTTTAACTTCAGTTTAGATTAAGTGATTCTCCAGTATTGCTAACGGGTCTACAATTGAAAAATAATTATACAATAATATAATTATAACTTCTGAAATGTCTAATGTTGAATAATTTTTGTGCTGATATTTTTTTTCTTTCCGCAGTTGAATATGTTATTTCCCAAAGAGGCAACCCGTTGATCAAATACAAGGGTTACACATATTATCGGAGAGAGTGCTCATTATCAGGGAAGACCAGGTGGGCTTGCTCGACTCACGGTGTTAAAGGGTGTAAAGCAACCGTGTTCACGTGCGATGATGTGATGCTCTCTGCTAATGCGAAGCATAATCACTAAAAGGTTCTTGTCTCACTGATTAACGTAAATAGAAAATTTCTATTTTATTAAATTTTTACTCCACAATTTACAAAAATGTACATGAACTTACGATTTAAAATTAATAACAATTTCAAATAGAATTTGTTTTTTCTTTTATAATCCCATATCCACCCATATCCACACCTCAGGGCAGAATTTGTCTGAATTTATTTGTATGAATAATTAATAATACTTTAATTTAGTGCGCATATTACATATAATTTATTTATTTAAATATAAAATAAAATAAATTATTATATTGTTTCATGCATGCAATCGACTAGAACGAGTTATGTGAGAAATCGCATATTTTTATATATAAAGGAAATAAATATTGTGCAAATTTGATATATTTAGTAATAGTTCAAAGCTATTATTGCGTAGGTTTATTGGCCATGTTGTTATGAATTTCTTATTAATTTCGGTGCCCTAAATCAAACTATTACATAGAAATTATGAGAGAAAGCTACTTTAAAAGATTTGTCATATGTCGTCGTGTGTTCACCTATGTTTTGAAGTTTTATGTAAATGAAAAAGCATTGCCTCTAGTATCCAGGCCCTTCTTGTGTCCAATGTGTGTCGCAATGCATATATTTATTGTCGTTTAAAGGATGGAAAACAAGTAAAGAGTACAAACGAGTAGGTAATTAAGGCATAAAATAAATACTATGGTGCTAGAGCTGATTTTTTGAAACGAGTTTACAAATTTGCGATTAAATAGTAGATGAATTGGTGCGCATATTCCTGAAATAGTCGCGATAGAGGAGAAAATAATCGTGGACGCGAACGAACTGTACCTACTTGTGCTCGATAAGGCGCGTTCATATATTATTCACTTGTTGCGGGGGAAGCATCATCAACTTGTTGTTGATCGATTTTGTAATTTGTTGAATAAATCTCTTAAAAAATCGATACGGTAAAATTTTTCTTTTATTTGTATTACACATTAGCATGATTTTTTGTCACGCAGATTGGGCAGTTTTTGGAGCGCGCGCATCATAATTATTTTATTCACTTTTCATATCATAAAATGTTAGTTATATATCAATCAATATTTTACATATTTAAACAATATTTTTTTTATAACTCAGCTTCTGCTCGAGTCAACCAGTCCAGAGCCATTCTGTTTTCAAATACATTTTTTTGTTGCCAAGAGGATTCTTCTTGGTAATCGTTCCTCTGGCATTCTGAGCCACCTCAGTTGTGATTTTTCTATGTGCAGGAGTTTATAACTCATTTCCCTAATTATAAGTTATCTTATTATTACCTTAAAACATAATTACCTTATTGTAAAGTGCTTGTCTTTCATGCAACTTTACTGGTAACATATCATTTTGTGCTGGAATTTTACATTTAACCTTATGCTTGCAACATTTTCAGAAATTATTTGGAATGCCGAATCGTTAGGAAGAAGAAGTTTCAGCGACAATTCCGCAATCAGATTGGAGGCGAGGGACACGAACCATTTTCCAGACAAAGTAAAAAGCAAATTACGCTGCCGAGTTTGTTCCTTGAAAAAAATAATATCACGGTCAATGATTCGTTGCTCAAAATGTAATGTTGGTTTATGTATAGACCAATGTTTTAGAATTTTCCACACCAAAGAATTTCTTTTTTAACATTTTTCGTAACGAATTAATGTTTTTTAAATTTATTTAAGCTAGTATCAATAGTATTGGTATTCAATCACATTGTAATGTACGAGTATATTCATAATTTATTGTAAATAATTTAGTACAATGATCTCATTATTTATTTCATTCGATTACTTACACATTTATAAGGTCCTTATAGATGAAATTGCCGTTTTATATAGAAAAATTTAAACGATTAATCGAAGTATAGCCATTTTTAAATTGTAATGGAAAAATGGTTCGAAAAAGTTCATTGACGCTATTGCTATAAAAATCCTGGGGACCGGAATCGATTAATTCTTTAAAAGCCTTTTTCACCACCTCATCGGAGTTGACATTATTCCCTTGTAAAAAGTTATCCAAATACCGAAAAATGAAAATTAGTAGGTGCAAGGTCTGGCGAGTAAGGTGGGTGACGAAGAGTTTCCAGTCAATGGTCTTGTAATTTTAAGACGTTCCGTTGTGTAGTGTGTAGACAAATGATATGGTGGAATGAACTAGAGCTATTGACAATATCGGTTGTTTGATAGCGAGCTTGTCCAACATCGTTTTCAATTCTCGACAGCATGATTCTGCAGTAATTGTTGTGCCAGATCTAAAGAAGCTGTAATTAATAATCCTGACACAGGTCCACCAACAGTCATACAGATACTTAGTGTGAATTACGAAATTGGGTGTGAATTAATAATGAACGGTTCTCCCATTAAATTCGTGTCCAAATAATAAATCTTAAGTATTAAAATTTTAATCGTTTTTCATTTGCCTCCCATAGCCACGATCCGTGATAACGTATATATATTACTATGTGAGTGTTTCGACTTTGACCAAAAGCGCATTAATTAAAAACCGTTATTTGAAGAATGTAATCAAATTTCATCGTTGCTAAATGTAATTAAATAAGTGGGTAAAGTATAAATTTGTATTAAAATAAAACGCAAATTACTTTGTTTTCACCACTTTATTAGATTATACAATCTACATGTTTTGAGAACAATGTTCTCTTCTTCAGGATTGTTTGTGTACTAAAATTGAAAAAGTTAAACCATGCAAGTGTGTTACGGTGAAGGGGTTCTTGGGGGGAGGGGGGAGGTCGGAGTTAATTATTATGGAAATTAATCTGAGGGGGATGAATTCTTAAGTGGTAAAATGTTCAATAGTGAGTTGTGCACAAATTTTGTCTGGGTATTTATTATATTTGAATTAATATTAACATTTTTCCTAATTTCAAGTTTGAAATTAAGAAAAATGTTAATATTAATTCAAATATAATAAATACCCAGACAAAATTTGTGCACAACCCACTATTGAATATTTTTCCATTTAAGATTCCATCCCCTTTAGATGAAATTCCATAATAATTAATACCTCCAACCCCCCCCCGCGCTCAACACTCCTTTCACCGTAAAACACTTGCATGGTTTAAATTTTTCAATTTTAGTATACAAACAATTCTGAAGCAGAGAAAATTATTCTCGAAACATGTAGATTGTACAATCTAATAAAGTGGTGAAAAAAAAAGTGATCTGTGTTTTATTTTAATAATAATGTCACCAGAAGAAAAAATATTTTTCGAACAAATTTGATTCACCAGTCTTCTTTCTGCCACCACTGCAAATACTTGTTATTTTTATTTAATATTTTAAAGTGTGTATTTCACTATTTTTTTAATTTTTACAGTTGAATACGTGCTATCGCGAAAAGGAAAGCGCCTTATTAAACTCAACGGTTACACTTACCATCAAAAGGAAGTATCACCCCTTGGGAAAATCAGATGGATGTGTTCGGCGTATGCCGCTTATAAATGCACCGCAACTGTCTACACAGTTGAAGAGACGATCGTTTGTATTATTGGACAACATGTACATTGAGAACGAATTTAATATGAAATTAGTGTTTTTTAGTTTTTTTTAAGCTTCGAATTCAAATATATAAAACAAAGATTGTTTTAATTAGCCATTGTCACCTTCCCTGAATATTGGCGAAAATTACTTTATATTTCTAATTCATTTAAAAAATACAAAAAAGGTCTCAGCGACTAGAAAATTCATTTAGCAATTCTTTTATATGTATAATTTCTATAATGGCCAAATGATGTAACCTACATACATGCATCTATCAATTAAACAATGAAAACTGTTTGTGGTAGCAACATATGTACACTATTCGTATTTACATTTATTAATTTTGGGTTAAAATAAAATAGGCCAAAATATTGTCAATATGATCTTTATCGGATGCCAATTACCAATGGAACACAAATCTTTCACTATGTTTGTTAAGTGTTCGATATTAAAACATCCTAAATTATTCTTATAATAAAAAGCATGTTAAGATTAATTTAGGGTGTTTTCATTGATCAATAATGATTCATATTGATTTTGAGGTCGCCTTAGCGGACCAAGATAATCGAAGGCCGACAGTGATAGTAAGTACTTCTATTTAGACAGAAAATGGTACTGGGTCAAAAATATTCCGCAGACGTTGATATCGTCATTTGTTCATGTTTTAGTTAGAATTAAAATTTCTGGAAATGTAATGAATTGAATCACCTTTTTATACATAAAATGCAATAAAAATATTGTCAACACTTACTATGAGAATTGTTTTTCTTTTTATCAAGCATCGTACCTTTATATTTCTAGGCAATGATAAAACGCGTCATCTATGACATTACGCTTTTCACCCAATTTAATAATGGTCATTATGTGTACATGTTAATTTGCTGCACTTTTCCTGCATTGATCACAAAATTCATGTTTTAAATTGAATCTCTTTTTGATCTCTCAGTGACCCATTTATATTAGGTCCTTACATATGAAATTGACGTTTTTCCGTACTGGCAAATTTGATCTCAAATATCTTCTCATTGGTTAGTAATTCCAAATCCAAATTTATACAGCTATTTACTCATGTATTTGTGTTTTGAAAATTATAATTCATTTGTTTTTTCCTCAATTGTTTTTTTCTTTGCGTCACTCAGTTTATAAAATGAAAAACTTGAAATATCGCGTTATTAACGAGTACGAGTTCCACCGTGGCACCAGTGCTGCAGAAACGGCTCGAAGGATTAATGATGTGTATGGCGACGGTGCCGCAAAAGAAAACACAGTGCGTTTTTGGTTCCAACGTTTTCGTTCTGGAAATTTCGACCTGCAGAACAAGCCCCGTGGACGGCCGGAGACCAAAGTTGATAATGAAGAATTGAAGGCTATTGTGGAAGCGGATCCATCGCAAACCACATCCGAGTTAGCTGCAGGCTGCGGTGTTAGTGATAAAACTGTTTTAATCCACTTGAAGCAAATTGGTAAGGTGAAAAAGCTTGAAAGGTGGGTACCTCACGAATTGAGTGAAGCAAATCAACAAACGCGCGTTGACTGCTGCGTTGCATTACTCAACCGCACAATAATGAAGGGATTTTAAATCGAATCATTACCTGTGATGAAAAGTGGATCCTGTACGATAATCGGAAGCGCTCATCGCAATGGCTGAACCCTGCCGAACCAGCCAAACCATGCCCCAAGCGAAAATTGACTCCAAAAAAGTTACTGTGAGCGTTTGGTGGACTAGTGCTGGTGTCGTTCACTACAGCTTTCTTAAATCTGGCCAGACGATTACGGCAGATGTCTATTGTCAGCAACTGCAAACCATGATGGACAAGCTAGCTGCTAAACAACCGAGGCTGGTTAATCGCTCTAGGCCACTGCTGCTTCATTATAACGCTAGACCACACACTGCACAACAGACGGCTACCAAATTAGAGGAGCTTCAATTGGAATGTCTAAGACATCCACCGTACTCTCCGGACCTTGCCCCAACAGATTACCCTTTTTTTCGAAATTTGGATAACTTCTTGCAA